>JAGFPH010001094.1:293449-315904 GCA_018207615.1 Philaenus spumarius | reverse complement strand
ATATACAATATTTACAATATATATACAATCCTCTCAAAAAAGCTTTTTTACAAAAGCAAAAAACAAAGCGTCAAGCTATGATTATTTTTTTATAAAACAAAAAAGAATTGAAATAAACAAATTGGTAAAGCTATGCTTTAAGAATATAAAAGATTTGTTTAAATATTAACCAAAAAAAGAAGAGGAGAGAAATAATACACTGTACTCCTACAGTTAATCACTGAAGAAATATTTTTTAAAAAGCAAGAGCGAAATCAACTATTATGTAAAGCTATGAATATATACTTGATTGAACAAATATTGATCGCATTAAAAATATCTTTCTCTCAAAATCACCAAATCAGATTGATGCTCTTCACTCAAGACTCTGTACAACTTCTACGACTCAGTACTTTCACTTGAATGTATCCATGAGTCTTAATTACAAAATAGTTCAAGCGCTTTTATCCAGACATTTCTGGATAAAAAGACAATATACAATATTTACAGTATATACAATATTAACAATATATATACAATCAGGAGTGCTTATAAAATATAAATATATACAATACTACAGACATCTAAATACTAGGCCAAAAATATATAATTTAATTTAGCAGTGTTTTAAAATTCTATTTTTTCTATTCTGCGTAGCCTTAGACATCCTCTGTCTATTAGAGCGTGTACACCACCAAGGAATACATAGTTTTACAATAGATTCTATAAAGGTGGTGTAAACGTCCTCCCAGTGGACTACACAGAAGTCTTTGAACCATTCAAAGGTTACTGTTTGCCGAATACAATCATTGATGATTTTGGATAAATCATTCTGATGACCACGTTCATTAAGAATTTTGTCAACCAAGTTTGCACAAAGAGTAACACAATAGACAAACTTTTCAGATGGATAAGTTAGCCTATTGTATTCTTCGTTGTACTCCTTGAATGAAATTCCTGCATGATAGAAATCATCAGAAGGCTTACAGCAGAGACCAGCTCCACAATCATCACAATTGTATTTAGCAAGCAGCCTCCGTACAATATACCCACTTACATAGGATGTTGACATCAAGGCCATGTCACTTGGTATGTCTGGTGCTGCGCTACAAGCAGCAGGGCCGTGATTTTCATCATCCATTGTAAGTGGATTTTCTGGATTAGCACCCACTTCCATATCGGAACAATCTGAACCAAGAAAACTTTGAAGAGTGCTCAAAATATCTGCATTATCATTTTCACAATTACCATTCTTAACAATAAGATTAAATGCAAGACCATTGATAATGCAGGTCTTAAGACTACCTACAAATTGGCCAACTGTGGGATTGTAGTTGGACCCACAGTTGTTACGAATTGAA
This sequence comes from Philaenus spumarius, assembly GCA_018207615.1. Lineage (NCBI taxonomy): Eukaryota > Metazoa > Arthropoda > Insecta > Hemiptera > Aphrophoridae > Philaenus > Philaenus spumarius. The sequence continues at coordinate 314,564 of JAGFPH010001094.1, read as the reverse complement.
CCAAATAAATTCTCCAAAGGATCTTGGTTCAGATTTCGAATACATAAATAGTCCAAGGACAGAGTATCTTTCAAGTATGTCCACAACAGCATGACTGCTCTCATAGTAATGAGCCAGCCATTCTGTGAAGGTGGCCTCAAAATTACTTGTTTAGATATTCCATCCTTTACCTTTTCAAATTGGAATTGCCAGCTATCCACAATTTTTAATGCATTCGTCCAAAACTGTAAGTGGGCACTCCCATCTCGGAGAAAAGTTTTTAACTTTTTACCTCCTTCAAAATTGTAAGAGTTGCCATTAAATGAATCAAAAAGATCATCACACATTTTTATAAATGTTGAAGTTGCCAGAGCCGATGACGGTAGAGAACCTGTAACAAACATACCAGATAATTAGAATTTTTTTCAAACAAGGTATTACGTAATGTAAAATGTTGTTAGAAGCTTAATTTAAGAGAGCAACAAAAGGATAAAAAAGTAGAATGATGTGACAATTTGGCTTTGAATAAATAGGAGGAATCAAGTCGCCTTTTTGAGTTGTAAATAAACCTTTAGTTTGTATTGATCAAAATTTGATAGTTAGAAAGTGCAATGTTATCTTCTAGACTATTTAACAAATTTTGTGACTCTTACATTTCATTGCATAATTTTGGTCCGAGTCACAGATAATTAATACTAATTATTTATCTTAAGTCCGTCTTGTGACTCCTTGTCGTTCAGTTTAAGACGACATGTTTCGGAGCCGTAACTCCATCATCTGGTCATCCTTCGGGTGAGGTCGTCGAACATTAAAAACATTAAAATTTTATAAACACACACATTTACACACACACTAACACACACGTCACAGTTTGTCACACAAATAAATACAAGAAATAAGCCGCATCTCAACGTCCGGTCAGTATAGTGCAGTGCAGATTACTGATCTTTATCTCTGTATGTTTTATACAAATGGTTGATAGCCGTGTCGTACAAATAGTGGGAGTTGAACGTAAGTTTGTCGTTTAATACGTCATCTGGGTTTTTTTTAATGTTTTATATATTTAAAACTCCTCTACAGCATTCATTATTCATCAGTAAACTCCACTGCATTATACTGACCGGACTTTGAGATACAGCTTATTTCTTGTATTTATTTGTGTGACAAACTGTGACGTGTGTGTGTAAATGTGTGTTTATAAAATTTTAATGTTCGACGAACTCACCAGAAGGATGACCAGATGATGGAGTTACGGCTCCGAAACATGTCGTCTTAAACTAAACGACAAGGAGTCACCAGACGTACTTAAGGTAAATAATTAGTATTACTTACATTTCACTGTTCTTTACAAAAAAAAAAAAAAAAAAAACCAGACTCTTATGTTTCAATATATACATACAAATCAACCCCTTTTATGATTTCTCATGGCTTAAAATGTTTCAATACCTTGAACGTAGTGTTTGTATCTTAATCTGGACATTGTTTATTGCCTGTATATGTCATACTTAATGTTAGTTTGAATTATATATGGCCATATTTATTTGAATTTTATATATAGATAGGCTTGCTTTTATAAATAGTTTGATTACTTTCTTAACTTAAAAATTCTATCTACATTACAAGTGAAAAAATTTATTTTATTTTTATTTTGTGTTATTATTAATCAAAAATTATTGCAAAATAAATCTAATAATAATAGAAATTTCTGTCGCAATAAATAAAATTAATCAATTCATTATAATATATACTTTCTCTTACACATGTTTAACATACCAAAACCTAAATATTTATAACAAACTTACCAAATTGAACATAAACCATAATAGTAGCTGCTACAGAGTGACTTAAAACCTGAGCTGCTTTGCCGACTTTCATTTTTTGGGCTCCTATAGGCTCCAAATGCGAATCTTTCAGCTTATGTAGCATACGGAACTCTGCTGAAGATTTATCCAAATCGTATGCAGTTTGGATGTCATCCCATCTGGCAACTCCATCAAAGTCCAGACTACCTGTAATTAGTGAAAAATACAGACAATGTAAAAATTATTTATATATATGTGCTACATTAATATTTTTTATATTAGTTCTGGAAGTGGACTTCTAGGAAAATGATTTTTTTGTACATGTATGTCATAAATTTTAAAATGAAATAAAATTGCAATTATTGGTAACCATGGGACTTTTTACTTAGAAATAACAAATTATTGTATAACCATGCTTTAATATAGTGAGTTGTACAATTTTGTTTCAAACAGAGAATATATTGAATTCATGAATTAGGCCAAGCCTAAAGTCAAATGTAACACAATTATACATAATTAAATAGTAAAATGTTGTAGTATAAGGTTCTGTTGCTGGCTAATGTAAAATGCTGGCTAAATTACCGAATAAACTGTACATAAAACTATATTTCTAGCAATTTTAAAATGAAATAAACACAGAATTATAATTATATTCACAACAATATATTATAAATTAAAAAAAAACAGCCTATTTGAAATTCAAAAACAATCCATGCGTATATAGAAAACTTGATGGTATGAAATATAGGCCAAGAGAAGGTGGTGACGTAATTGCACAAGGGATGCTTTTACAAATTTGTTTATAATTACATAATTTTATACACATACAATACTTCAAATACTGCAATAAAATATAAGACCATAACTTTGTCCTTACCTGAAGTAACTCTACATTTCACATTGTGCTTCAGCAACATATTTCTTGTACATTTGAGCAGATGAGGAGGATCGTAAATGGTGAAGATAGGATTGCCTTTATGCATGAAATACGGTTTACTTTTGCGAGAACCCATAGATTTGATGGCCTTGACGTTTGTTGAGCCCATATCACAGACAGTGGCTATGACACATAGTCCAGCTTTATGACAAGCATCAAGGACAACAACTATGAGTTCCTCTAAGATTTTTGAAGAGGTACCACCATTAGTGAAGTAGTAAGCAACAGGTTGCTTCCACTTCTTAATCAGCCCACGAACCATGAAAACTAAGGCATGATTAGCAACCAGGCTATTCCTACCTAAGTGTCCAAGATCCTGAAAACCTTCGATTCGATCAGTTGAACGATTGTAATAAAAATTCTCTCTAATTGACATCTCATCAAAAAGAAGAGCACAAACTTTATCACGACCATTCAACTTACCAACCGCATCAGTTAGTGCAGATAGTACCTGCTCATTAATCCCAGTCAAAAAAGGAATTTTGTTTAGCAACATTAACAATGTCCTTTTAGAAGGCAAGGCCCAAATACTGCGCAGCAATGAGTAGCATTTGGGACTTTTCTTATAAAGGGATAATGCCAATGCCTTTTCTTCATTAGTCCATCTTCTACCTCTTGGTTTAATTTTTGAATTTCTTATATAGGAAGACAAAAATACAGCTGAAACTTTTGAAATTGTTTGACAGAAGTTATTTAGCTCTTTTTCCGAATGACCTTTGTCAGACAATTTAGTCAACTGCATTTTTACATTCCTATATTTCCTTTGCAATCGTTTTAACTCTTTGTCCTTGTTTCTTCCATATTTAAAAAGAAATTGCCTTCTTGGCGTATTTAACTGCGTAAAACGAGTCATTTTTACTGAAGACAAAGTCAAAGAGGAAGAGCGATTAGGTGTTATTGATAAATCTAAATTCAGTTGGGTAGATTTATCAATATCACTGGCTTCAGGTTGTAATTCAACAATACCAGAAGAACAAGAATATGAATCTAGCAAAGTACTTTGATCTAATGGTGTGCTGAAAGACAGTCGGGTTGAACATTTGGATGGGGGAATTGGTGTAGAAGAAATTAAGGAAGATGGAAGAAATATGTTTTCAGGCGTGGTACATAAGATAGGAATTTTTCCATGATTTTCAAGTGTAGGGGAAGAAGAAAGAGAAAGTGAATCTGTCTCTTGTGTAACAAGATTATATGTTGCAGAAGTAGATGTTGTAGTCAAGGGTGGCAATAAGGAAGGAATGGCTCCGCAGTGTAACTTCTGCCTTGTCTCGTCCAAAAAATCTTCATTTTTGAAATGCTGGTCGCAAATATAGCCAAATGGACGTTTCGCTTCCAGATTAACGGAGTTGTTCTGAGTAAACGAAATCCATTGTCGACATCTAAAATAAAATAAAATAAAATAGTATATAGAGATATTCCGTTCAAATTTCGTTTAGTTCATACATGTTGTATATTTTTTATTTAGCGGTATGTTAGGCTATTTAATTAGCCTATCTACAATATAAATTGGGCTAACGCTTTTTCGTTATTTTATTGTTAGGATATAAATTAAGTAAAACTTGTTTTTAAATCATATTTTAAGACATAGAACTTTTAATAACTTAAGACTTTTAGAAATAGATTTGAACATAACAATTACGTACTAGAGCATTTTCTTGTGTATACATTGTCACCTTTGCCGCAATATGGTGTACATTCGTATAGTAAATTTGAGCCTTTTATAATATGTTTGAGCTATAATATCTTCTTAAAATTAAGGTATTCTATCTCAATTAAGAGCTGAGAAAATCCCATTTAAAGGTATTGACGTTTACCAAAATTAGCGTTTTTTCCCAAACTTTGTAATTTTATGTCTCAAAATAGACAAAAAATTTAAATTTGGAAATAACCTTACTTTATGGACTAGAATAAGTGTACTACAAAATTTAATGCAGTTCTGAAGAGGTCAGGTTGAAAACAAATAGCCTACTTCATGTGTTTATTTCATATGGATTGACCCTACAATCTTTCAGTAGGTATCATTACAACCTTTAGTGTATATTCCACATACAAATGTATATTTTCCTATTGTCACATGAAAAAGCAATGTTATTTATTTAGTGTATCTTGTGTACTCTACAACTTGTTTTATGTGCATCAAGTATAACGCATCATCTATAACATTATTGGGCGTAAGTTTACTATTCGACTCTAGCCTAATATTTTTGCAGACAACGACGTTGTTTTACATTCTACTGTTAAATGTTGAATACAGGTAAACATACTGTGACTAAATACTAATAGGTTAGAACCTTTCAGGTTTTAAAAAAATTAGTATTCTTGCATTTATGTTGCAATAGGTTAGCCTAGGGTCGAATAGTAAACTTGCACCCAATAATGTACGGTAACACTCAGAAAGCTTAACCATAAATTATTAATTGGCCTTATCTAAAACATGTAAGTACCAACCTGATGATAAAATTATAGGTAGGCCTACCTCATAGGCTATTTAGAGATTATCCACTGTTATGGTTATTAAAACAAGAATAAGTTGATATTAATACTTGAAGGTAATTATTAAAATTAATAATTGGAACTTACATTATTGTAATAATGTGGCATTATAGTCTAAAATGTAAAAATACTGTACTTTTTAACACAGCCTAGATTAAAATGCTAGGTCTATACAAATTAATTCCTGTGCTATTAGTATACAAATCATACTTACAGTGACCCATTTTCTTTACTTTTCAATGGGAAATTGAAAAAAGTGCTTCTTTTGTTATTTGTTTGCGCATTTAAGCACCCTTTAACGTAGCACAATTTAATTCTGCTCATTTCTTACAATATCAATCGTTTGCTAACCGTTAATTTTGAAATAATAAACAAAACGAAAACGATTTATTCTTAATGACGTCATACGCAATTTGTGCGATGGTAGCGCTTTTGGTGGGACAGAAGCACAACTGAAATTACATCTGTAACATGGAACACGTTTCCCTATGTTAGTTATCCCACGCTCATAAACTGTATATGTGAACATGTAGGATATATAATTTAAAAGATGACATGTGAAATTATTATATTATATTATGTTATTTTGATTGATGTAATATTTTCACATGTCATCTTTTAAATTACATATACAGTTTATGAGCGTATTATGTATGATTCTAACTTATATATATGTTATTTTGTTATCTCTTTTTATATATATTCATGTTTTCCCCCCTGTAGTTACTATCCCCATTACAATTATTAAGTTACTGTTCTCCCATTGGTCGTTACATGTTTAGACCATCCCCCTACTAAGTCTCTGCCTATATATAGTTAAGAACCATGTAACCAAATTAGTTATAAGTTTGTAACCATCACTGATGATGATGACTTGTTCATCGAAACGCGTTTGAATTATTAAACGTTTTTTATGAGAAACTGTGTTCTGTTTTTATTTATATAACTTAAATTATGTAGATTAATATATAAAAAAAGTTTACCAGTCTATCGATTTCCTAAAGTCGAAAAAAAAACGATTTACATTTTGTTTTCGATTATTCTTAATATTTCGAGCTGGGATGAAGATAGAGAAAAATATAAAGTACCACCGTGTAGGGGAGGTATTTTTCAATAAAAAAGGTCATATGTATTTCTTTCGTCCGAGCAATAGTTTGTCTGGAAAAAAAATCGATAATGCAGGTATGTATTTTGCAGCAGGGGAAATAACTAAAAGGGGACATCTTATTCATATATTAAGCGTTGGCTCATTCTAAATTTGCTGAATTTTAATATATCGAATTGAAACTTGGTATAGGTGTTAAAATATATATTTTAAACATTTATTCTGAATCTCAGCTTGTTATCTTGAAAATGACCCGATCTAGAGCTTCTTGACTTATCGATGGGTTTCTCGATTTTAGAAGTACAGGTATTATGAAACTTTTTTGTGGTGTTATTTGAAAAATGAATGTCGGATATTATTCTGGACATTTTTTTACACAACCTTATAACTCGCTTTGTCCCCCCAAAATAAAAGTAAAATACTATACAAGTAAGTGGTTCAAATCCACGTGGGGACATCTTCTGATCTGAGGCAGATGGTTTAGTTTGTAAGTGAAGCAAAGCAGTCGTTGCAGTCCATAACCCGAAGATGCAAGGTCGAAGTTCAAACTCGCAAAGCGAGTTTAGTTGCGAGTAGAACGAAGAAGGGCTTGAGTTGGAGCTGGAGGCTTCTTCTTCTTTTCTCTTTAGCCTTATATGGCCGGGCACCGATTCAAATCATAAGACCAGTTTCTTCCTTGGGATTAAACTCTTAAAATTGAAATTAAATTGTTTCCTTTCTTAAAGACAAAGGAAAGTTGTCCGCAATAAGCTATATGCATCAAAAGTTCACTTGGGAATGAAATATACACTTAATTTAACTTCAGACACTAAATAAAAATCCTACTTCACTGCGAGTGACATAGGACCATGAATGTACTGAAGCTGGAGGCTTAGGTGCAAACAAAATCTACTATTATATTTCGTACATACAGGCAGAAATTCAACGCCTTCGTGAGTAAAGAGTAGAGCAATTTCCCAAATGTTTTTTTGAAAAACTAAAACATATTATAAACTTAATTTTGTAAATTCACTCAACTAGGCCAGAGGTTCAGCTGAGTGGTCAAATTATTTTAGAAGAACTAACCTCTCAATAATAAATCTTGGAATAATATTGGTAAAAAAGGGAACAATAAAATGTATTAGTAGGACTACTTTTACCCAGAATGCGAAGGCATAGCCTCTCATCGTATACCATATAGCCCAGTCGGTATAGGTTACAACTACCAGTAATTAGCAATACGGCTGAATTTTTTTTATAAGTACATTAAAGTATGTAGATTAACATAAAAAAAAGTTTACCAGTCTATCGATTTCCCAAAGTCGAAAAAAAAAATCGATTATCATTTTTTTTTCGATTATCCTTAATATTTCGAGCTGGGATGAAGATAGAGGAAAATAAAAAATACCACCGTGTAGGGGAGGTATTTTTCAACAAAAAAGGTCATATGTATTTATTTCGTCCGAGCAATGGTTTGTCTGGAAAAAATTCGATAATGCAGGTATGTATTTTGCAGCAGGTGAAATCACTAAAAGGGGACATCTTATTCATATATGAAGCGTTGGTTCATTCTAAATTGGCCGAATTTTAATATATCGAATTGAAACTTGGTATAGGAGTTAAAATATAGCGGAACAAAATATAGCATTGGATCGGAGTTCTATTAGTTATCCAAATACAATGATTATACTCAATGTGCATTAGGGAACTATAACATACTCTTAAATGTTAACGTAAATGTTTACCAGTTTATTTGTGTTGTGTTATTTACCGAACTTGTAGTTTTGGAATGAGAAAGATACACACATATATATTAATAATTGATATGGTATTATTATACGAGGCATTGAAGTATACGAGGCAAAATTGTATATTAAATGGTTTGTCATTCAAGTCTGATGAAAAAAATATCAGATTATTTTGTGATAAACTAACGTAGAAGTGATAACTAAATAAAATTGAACATTACGGTTACTTCCCTCACATTATATGACTTTTAACTAAGTAAAATATATGTCCTAATTCTTTTAGTTTACATGTTTATTATAAAGATTCAGAAATAATTTTTGTTACTTTTATTGAAAATTGAAAGAATATTAGAATAGTGAATCTTTATGAATATCAACAGTAGCAGCTGATTAATGTCCTAGGTGCTAGATCAAAGTCAACTAGTCAGCTGTAATCTGTCAAGTAGCCTACATCAGCTGAAACAGTTACTAACTTAATACTAATATAGCAGTACACAATTTATGTTATAGTTCCTGGTATTGTTTCATTTAAAATGCATGACTCATAATGTGTTTTGTTGATATTTTAAAGTGTTTTCTAGTAATAATTAAATAATATTATTTTGGCCCAAAATGGTGAGTACAGTTATTAATTTGAAAATGTTCATAATTCATTGTAGAAAGGTTATGTTGTTTATTATTTAGGATTCTTAGCCTATTCATTAGATATTGATTTGTGGTACTGGTTCAAATCTTACACTATAATTTCAGAATTTACACAAATTGATTAGCCTAGCCTAGGATTAGGTCAAAATGTTGTTTTACATTCATTTATTTTGTTATCAGCCTTGATTAATATGGCAATGCTTATTTTTAAGTACCTCGGAAATGAGTTTTCTTTCTGATATGTTATCTCTAAAATTTGTGAAGACAACACTAATTTCTTGAAATATTATAGAAAAAATGTTAATTATTTCTTTATTGTATTGACACTGTCAGATAGCTTATACAATGTTAATAAGGCTTACTGTAGGCCTACGGCTGTTATTTTGAGAAAAAATTACAAGTCTTTTTATCAATACAACCAAACGTTTCTCATAGGAATAAGATTTACGGTTAATATGTAAAATGAAGAAATAAAATCAGGCTAATTTTGAAAAATAGGATAGATCATAGGCATAGGCCTACATGGTGAAAGTATATATATAGGCCTATATATACCTTCCAACACTCTAGCTAATATTTCTGTTACGCCTATATAAAACAACTTCATTGATGTTAGAAACTTATATAAGTTAACAATTTAGAAACACACTGTGATTAGAGACTGTAAGTTAGTATTTTAGGTTATTATTTTTTTATAGGCTACTGTAAGATTATGTAAATGGGCGACTCTATCATGTAAGATTATTTTGTTTAGTGAGGTTAAATTCTAATTGTGTGACGTTTTCTTATCTTAAACGTCATGCATATTTAATTCTGAAATGTAACTTTACCTTTTAATAGTTCAACAGTCTGGGGGCGTCCACCAGATTCCCGTCAGGAATCAAAATATCGCTAGGCTCTAGAGGTACTCCAAAGCATTAGGTTTTAATAATCACTGAGACACATTGTTCAAAAGTTAAAATTAAGTTTTACTAGATTTCTAAAATTCCTTAATTTACAGACTCTGAATTTAATTCAATTAGCCAATTATTATTTAACTTGATAAAAAATATTCTTTAAACTTTTCTAATACATGAAATCAAATAAACAAATTTTACTTAATCGACTAACTTTCTATAAACTCTTTGACACCTGAAATTGCCCCTTTGTATCTAGATTAACTAATACTAATTTTACTCTTCAAATCTAAGCACTAATTTTCATTTATATACGCCTCGAACTTAACTCTTTCAAAATTAATGATTTCAAGCCTTTATTTACATGCACAAGATCAACCCCAATTGCTTTTCAGGTGTTCCTAAATGAACCCTATTTACAGCTAATTCTAATGATCTCACCCCTGCATGTATTATGTTATTTAGTATTATTAAGTATGAAAATCTTTCAATTAATTAGATTAATGTTTAGTATATGGTTTTGCCTCTATATTCTTTACCTCGAAATCTGTCTTACAATTATTTAAACAATTTTATTCTACTTACATTCTCTCTCCTTCCTTTCTACCCCGCACAAACACTTTACATAAATTTATTAATTTCTTTTACTTCCACACGAAACACTTTACATAAATTTATTAATTTCTTTTACTCCCACACGAAACACTTTACATAAATTTATTAATTTCTTTTACTCCCACACACTGAATACACTTTCGAACTCTCGGCTTCACAATCACCTTTCACTACTGCTTTAATTTTATGTTTAATGTTTAAAATGGCGTTGAATTTATCCAAACTCTTTTTAACACGATGTTGTTCCTTTCAAATGCCCACCAAGACTCTTGCATTAATTTTCTTCCTCTCCCACCTCTCTTTTTGGAAGCGGGTATTACTTCTTATGTCATTGGTTAATTTTTGAATTTAGACCATTTGATTGGCTGCTCAATTTGCCCGTATTTTGCGTTTTTTTTATGCCTGTATTAATTTGTGGATGCATCATCGACAGGTTCCACAGTTCGTTCTAATTTTAGAAACCTGACTCCCGGTTTCCTGTCCGACTTCCTCTTTGCTTACGATTAGAGTTTCGTTTGTTCTTAAAATTTTAATTTATTTCGATCTACTTCTTCTATTGTGTTGAATTGTTTTTAATTTATTTTATTTTAAAGTGTTTGGGGTAAGTTGTTTACCCCAATCCTTACACTACCGTACTTTCATTTTCAAATCCATAAGTTAGCAACCTAACCTTAAAATCAGATGGACTAGGGCTGTGATATAGCTGACAAGAGTTTTTCAGTCATTTTTATGAATTTTATGAAACTGCTTTGAGGTTAGTCTATCTCACTATAAATTTTGATTGCACTTTATTGCCTAAGGAATAAAAATTGTCACTGATATTGCGTCAGAATAACAAACAGTGACTACCGACACAAAAGTGATAGCCTATATAGGCCTACAGAAGGGGGATGATATATTGATTAAATATACAATATAATATATAGGCCTTCTATAGGTTAGGTTAAGTTTTTGTATTTTTTTTATCTGGTTAAGGAACTACGGTATTTATCAATTCAACAAATATTACCTAGAAGTACAGACTCATTACTTTTTCTATCATAGTAATAAAATTTCAGTTGGTTAGTGAAGCATGGTTGTAAGTGCAGTTTTACTGTTTTGGACATTTCATTAATATTAAATTTTTTCTTACACATAAATGTAACAACATAGGCTTAAGACATGTTAATTCTACATTGAATGGAATGTTTTGGATGTTAAATATAAAAGTAACTGTGTCAATTTCTTGGCCCGTATGTACATTTTCTTCTTTTTTTTGTCTAGTACATATGTACATTTTTTTTTCTCATAGGAAGTTACTCATACCTTTTCAAGCTCAAGCAATACTAAAGCTTGCTAAGCCAATTGAAGGAACTGAAAGGAATATAACAGGCGACAGCTGGTTTAGCTCCGTGGAGCTAGTAAATGAGCTGCTGAAACGAGACCTGACATATATGGGTACATTAAAGAAAAACAAAACTGAAATACCTTCCGAGTTTCAAGCTGACAAATCTCGTGAACAAGGTTCATCTTTGTATGGTTTCACCGAGAGCATGACATTACTCTCATTCGTACCCAAGAAATATAAGGCAATAATCTTACTGCACCAAAGGGTGAGTGGATGCAGTCGACCAAAAATGTGCTAAGCCGGAGAACAAGACGTTGGCCCATGAAGATTTTTTTACAACTGTGGATGTTGGTTGTGGGGCGAACACATTCATTCTATAACAGAGTTACAAAGATGCAGAGAAAATAACCCGTTTTGACTTCATGAAAAAGCTGGCGAATCGTCTTATTTACCCCCACATGACCAGACGAATCGAAGGAGGAAGAAATTTGCCACGAGCGCTCCTATTCACAGTGAAAAGAATTTTGAAGATTGAAGATGAAGAAGCCAATGTTACCGAGTTTTTTGAGTAAAAAAAAAAAAAAAACTGTTCGACATGTCCACCACAGATTAGAAGAAGAACAAGATACTCTTTTCAGAAATGTGGAGTAACCATATGTCTCGAATGCGCTAAAAAAATCTGCAAACACTGCTTCCGAAACGACGACTTAAAGTGACTAACATAATGCATAGTAAACCAGTTTGCAATTAAGTTTTTTCTACAGCATACATTGTGTTTTGCTCAATTTGTAAATATTTAAAGTTTAAGCTTATAAGTATGCTGTTTTACATTACTATTATTAAAAATATTGTTTAAAGTTTCATGGTTTTTTCAAAAATATAATTTGTAAGTAAAAATACATTTTTGAAAGTATTACATCATATTGGTTACAAGATAAACATTGCATTTAATGTAACTTTTAATAATTGTGACATTAAATACGATTTATACAATTTTGTAGCTTTTTCATCCAAAAAACACATGTGTGCCTCACAGGCGTATGATGTCAGTTAAGGGATTTTTTATCATGGTGTCAGTTAAGGGTTAATTATTATCCATGTAACTAATAAAGGTAAATTTTAAAATGTTTTTTCCTTAATGTAATATTAGTATTTTTCTGCATAGGAGACTGTAGTTGCATTACTACTATTCATTTCAAGTATAATATATATGTAACTAGCTGATGTTATTTGTTGAAATTATAAATAGAACTTAAATAGATTATTCTGCCTGGAAAAAAAATTAGGCTTCTTAATTATCAGTACCTGAGCAACCGAGCATTACTCGGTATTTTTTTGTATTGTTTTTTTTTTGGAAAATGTATGTAAATACAAATTGCATACTGAATAAATATGAATATTTTTTCGAACTTACGTAGGCCTACATATGAACTCTAATACGAAATAAAAATACTTCAACAGATATAGTTCTCCACAAAAACCTATCTTAAAGGTGAGAAATTTAAAAAAATGTTTTAAGCTTGAAATCAGCTGATAAAGGAAATAGTATAGGAAACAGCTGATTACTGTTATTATTATTATAGCCAATAAACATAATATGTAATGATTTTAAACTCCATAAGCCCAATGTTAAAAATTTTTAATTTTCAAATGAGTTTTTAAGAAAAATACAAGTTTTCCTGAGGGAGTGGTTTTCACCAAAATATATTTTTTAGACCCAAAAGCTTCAAACTTTCAGCAAAATCCTTCCGCTGGATCTCGAGATTGCTCGTACAAACAAACAGACATTGCTCGTATTAGAGTATAGGATAGGATATTATTTGCTTTATCATTTTACCAAACAGAACAGCTGCAGTTCTAAATAGTTAAATTTACAAAAAACATAGTTGATTAAAAAAATAATTGCAAATAGTTTTCAGTCATTTAGCCTACACTTTGACAAAATATAAGTTATTTTGTTTTGTAGATTTTCTTCAAACGATTTAAAATTTAAAGAAGGATCTTTGCAAAACAGCATGCTTTGTTTGCTATTGGTTTAATTATGATATTTGGTTTGATATCGTATTAATATATTTCTACTAAATTTCTTTTTTTAGGTATTTTCTTACATTCTTTTTAGGCCTACTGCATTTTTGGGTTATTCACACATCATTAGAATAATAGAAAAATAAAATCACATACTCATATCCTACTACTGCAGAACGCAAAACAAATTTTACTCTGTACAGAAAGTGTTCAATGTTGAAAACATGTGAAAATAAATACCAAGCGTTTATTTTACAGAATGTACACATCTAAACCACGAATCGACTAAAGTCCTTCTATACCTTATCAGTAGTCGAAGCAGATGGATTTGTGATTGAATTAATATGTCAAACAATCAGCTTATTTGACTTAAAGGAGGAGAGTTGGCTATTAAGTAGAATTTTAGAATTGCACTTCATTGTCTTATAAATCTGGGCTTGTTGCACACAGCTTAGTCGTTTTCAATTCTAGCTTATTTGTTTTTATTCTGTCTAGAATATCTTGTACTAATATGCTGTTACTTATGTAACTGTGAACTACTGATAATAATGAACATTAATCAGTATTAGCCTATTCCATAATTAGTTATCAGTAGCCTATGTCATATTGAAGGGTAATAAATAGAGCTTTTCTTGAAATTATTGTTTTTGTCGGTGTCTTTTAATATGAGTACCTATTAAATCTTAACATTTTATCTATATTTAATATGCCACCACTTTTTACAAGTATTTTATTACTGCATCAATGGTTAATTTGTAATCACTTTTTATATTTACCTTATTATTTGTTTATTTTTGAAAACTATTATAGATGATTGTATGATAGATATGATCGAGTATTAAATATATTGAGTTTTTGTTTGTAACAATTATTTTATTCTAGGTTTATCATTGGCAGTCACACAATGTTAAACTATCTGGTGTTGATGATATGGTGCTGTTGGCCAAAGTTTCGGAGGAAGCTATTGTTGAAAACCTGAAGAAAAGATATATGGATGACTACATATTTGTATCCTTTTTTATCTTTATTATTGCCTAAGTCACCTTAAGTCTTTGCTTCACTTACTCAATCATGTATATCTATTCCCTATAAGAATAGTGTTGAACATGAAACTTTGTTGACCTCAGTTTTAGATTTATCAGGCTAATTTAATATAGCAATATTAAATATATGTCTGTTAATTTTGTTTATGGGTACCGGTAATTCATATAAACTTTGCTTCACTGTATCAAAGTATCAACCTTTTTGCACCTATAAAAAGTAAAAATATCATATAGGTACATGCCACATTGTATATTTTTTATTGTGTTGTAAACAAATTTAACAATGTTCAGGGATTAGACTGTTTTTAAACTTAATAGGTTTATTTTAATTCATATTTTGCTACAAACCGGACTGTATCATAGCAATAACGGACGCTCCTTCAAGATATACAGAAAACCGACAACCACTAAAGGCCACTTCACACAGAACGTAGCCGATGTATTAATACGTCTTCAGCATATTAATACTTCGGCGACGTCTTTCGTGCGCCGTTCAAACAGAAAGCTACGTTTAACACGTATGCCCCCCCCCCCCGTTCGAATGAAAGTAGTTGATTTCGAATTCTCCATAATTTTTTTACATTGATATCATATTAAGTTGAAGGGACCGAACCGAAACTTCGAATTAACGGTAATTTTGAATTAAAGACGTTCGAATTATCCAAGTTCTACTGTATTGAGAAATACTGACAAGTGGGAAATTCAAAACTCAATTTTCTCATGCTCTCGTTCAAAATAAGACATTTGAAATTGATATATACTTTTATATAGTTTTATTTAGAACTAAATTCCAAAACTTTTTACATTTTGAAAAAAATTTCAAAAAATGTTTACTACCTTATGTAGGGTCTAAAGTTGAACTTTTTCCTTTTGTTACTGAACATTTTTTGTTCCTTGAGCTAATAACTTTGTAAGTTTTACATCAATCAATTTTTTACTGGCATAAATGAATTCTTTTAACCTTTCTCTACAAAAAAGCTATAGGCCTAGAACAATTTTGGGTTGGGGTATAATTATTTGGCGAATTTTTGAAAATATGCTTGCATCACGCACCGAAATGGCATGGCATTGCAAAAAATGAGCATGAACAGTTTAATGGTTAAATTACAGTGCATACTTTCTTGGTTTATGTAATACACTAGCTGAATACTCGTGCTTCGCTACAGGGAATTTTCATTACTGATTCATAATTAATCGTAATATTTTCTTTTATTTTCTTTCATCTATTATTTAACGACAGTGAATTATAACATGTATTTTCAATTAGTTTGGTATATATTGTTCACTGGTTGCCTGTCAATCGTCTTCGTTACAGTATGTGTGCCAAATAAATTAAATCAATAAAAAAATAGAGTAAAGAGCGTCTTTTTTTTTCAACCGCTAAATCTACAGACTGGTAAATCACAGTCTTAGCTAGATGTTTGCTGATCACCCAGATACATTTTTAATATGTGAATGTGTAGATCGGGATTGTTTTGATCAGCTTACGCCTAAAATATTTTCTTAAAATGAATAAGTGCCAAATTTCAGCTTTCTAGCTTTAAGGAAGGAATACCAATTAATATTGATTGTTTTTAGGAGTTGTTATTGCATTTTCAACCCTTAACAGCACGTAACAAAATGTAAAACTGGTTTATTTTTTATATGTATCTTGTAAGAAATAAATGTACAAAATTTCAGATCTATAGCTTTAAGGAAAGTATAAAAATAAATATTTATAGTTTTTAGGGGTTGTTATCACATTTTCAAAGCTATAGCGTCACGTAACAAAATATAAAACTCATTTACTTTTTATATGTGTTTGTAAGAAATAAATGTAAAATATTTCAGCTTTAAAGAAAGTAAACAAACAACATTTTTTGTTTTAGGGGATGTTTCAACCCTTAAGTGCCAAATATTTTAAAATCCTATCTTAGTGCGCTTCTAGCGCCTATGAGCAATATGTGTACCACATATGTCACGTCCTTGGCGGTATTAAATTAATATTTATAGATATAGGGGTTGTTCCTAAATTCCACCCCTTAGCAGAACATGATAAAACGTAAAACTGTTTTTTTTATATGTATTTTGTAAGAAATAATTATACAAAATTTCAGCTTTCTAGCTTTAAGGAAAGTATAACAAACAATGTTTATTGTTTTAGGGGTTGTTTCAACCCTTAAATGCCAAATATTTAAAAATCTTTTCTTAGTCCGCCTCTAGCCAATATGTGTACCAAATTTTACGTTCCTAAGCGGTATTCAATTAATATTTATAGTTTTAGGGGTTGTTACCCCACACAGCATTTCACCCCTTAGCAGAACGCGAATATTTTGCTTTTCCGTATTAATATGCCGCCGACGTCTGCTACTTATTAATACTCTTGTGTGAAATGACCCATTTGATATAATTGTGAGATACGTCTCAGACGTCTTACAAAGACGTCGGCGTAGTATTAATACGTTCTGTGTGAAGTGGCCTTAACATGATGATTAATGCAACGTCCCATCACCCACAGGAACAAAAACTGGCAGCCTACAATAGCTTTACACACAGACTCTTAAAAGTTCCCATGTTGCAAGATGATTACAACAGCGAATTGCAAACAATTAAATACATAGCCTTGACTAACGGATATGGTGTGGCCATGATAGACAAGTTGGTCAAAAAGCATAAAAATAAAGGACCAAAAATAACACCCGAGCAAAATCAAAAATAATTTGCATGTGAATTTGGAAGTATATAAACCACATGCTCAAAAATGTAATGGCAAAAAATAACATCAAGGTTGTGTACAAAACCACCAACAAACTTGGGACAATTGTAAAATCCGAAAATTGTCATAAGTCAGGAAAAAACAGGAATTTATAAAATAACCTGCTACGAATGTCTTAGCCATTACATAGGCCAAACTGGATGCCCTTTCATTAAAAGCTTTAAAGAACCTACTTTCCAGACGTTTAAATCCCACAAAGGCAGGTTATGCAGAACATCTCATCAATAACACACTCACACATACGGATTTCAACACAAACATGAACATTTTACATCTATGTAAGAATCAATCAATGAATGAAGAATCAAAGAATGAAGCATCATGAATGCTTTACTAGAGTATGAAATCTGCAAAGCTAGAAAAAGTAAAATACCACATCTACTAAACGACCAATTGTCGTTTCAGTCTAACATAATAATAGACTGGAGAAAGGACAGAGCAAAGTCTTACAACAAACAGAACACTAAGATAACGGCAGGGACACTAGAAGCAGCTTCAGTAATGACTGACTGGCCTAACGTAAAAGAAACTTGCTAAATATGTTTGAACTTTTAACGATCTCCACACGGAGTTAAGATGTGTTTTTATTAAGTGCTTTTGTGTTGATAAGTCTTACTTGAGGATGGGCGAATGCTCGAAACCACAATCGTAAAATAGGAAATAAGAAGAAGAAAGGATTAGTTAGACATACCAAATAAGGTAAAAATTAACTAGATAATTATAATTTGATAGTCAAGAAGATTAACTAATCTAGGCTCTAGGAGCTTGCTAAGTTCCAAGTCTGTAGGCCTTGTTGGGAAGCAGGTTGGTTGAGAAGATATAGGTGTCCAGTACAAAATTCACAGTTTTATCCCTAATGTATTTAAAAATATGAATTTTAACTACCATATTTAAAACCTTGAATAACTCTGTAAGATAGATGGGTTTAAAATATTTTACTTTTACTGTAGTAAAATATTCCTTTGGTGGAAGCAGAGCTACCGAGAGGCTAAATGTATCATCCGATCTGTTGGATCAGTTGGAAACTCTCCAATGCAGGTTGCGTAGGTTCGAACCTAGTTACTGGCTATCACCTTACCTGCACTATATGGTGCTTAACCTTCTTCATTATTCTAATTGGCATAAAGTAGAAACAAATAATAATAATAATGTTGCATTTGTAAGTATATTACATGGAAGTTTTCTTAACCTCTTGTAACTTTGATTTATATAATTGAACTTTGAAGTTTTAAAGTATCGGCAAATCAATATTCTGATGGGAAGACGTGGAGTGGTATTGGTGGCCAGTTGTGGAAGGAAAATTAAGATTATCGACGGGTCATGCCTGATAAAACAGATAAATGCACTTTGTGTGAAGACCAACTAAAAAATAAACAAAGTGAAGGCACTTTTATTAACATACAAGAAGCTTACCAAGGAATTGCAGAACAAAAAGATGTTTGATGGTCTATTGGGCCACATTACCAAATGAGTTAAATGTCCTAAGAGGACACCAGAGAAAACAGCAACTTTGAATTACTTAAATATAGTCATTATTATTGGTTTTCGCCATTCCGAATATTGTGAATTGATAAAATCAAATGTTAGACTTACCGTCTTCAATATTCCATTTGTTCGTCGTTCTAAACGACGGCCGTTTCGGTTATTCAACCATTTTCAAGTCCATTCGGTTTCCCTTCGTCAATTTTGAACACTTAAATAAATAACACAAAAAAACACTTAACACAAAACATTTATACGCACACACGGGTTAAAAATGTTCCTGAACTAGATCATCACTGAACCGTACCGCGCGGTGTCTTAAACATTACTGCAGTAATTATTTGGTTAGAGGGGTTGTGTGTTATCTCTTAGTGATAACACGGTGTCGTATAGTGCATTGGAACTGAAGTTTAGTTTTTCGTTTAATAACGAACTACTGTCAGTTTTGAAATTCGTATCACAAAAGTATTGAACATATACTCGGGAATGTGCTCCACAATGGGAAGGCTACAAGGTGGCTTATAGGACAACAAATAATATACAAAATCATATAAGAAAAAGACATAATCCGAAGAATAAATATGATGGCACAGGAGTATATCAGTTGTTCTGTAAAGACTGCCCAAAGATATATATAGGACAAACAGGAAGAGCATTCTACAAAAGATTTAAAGAACATATTCCTTCCGTCAAACAATATATGGACCAAACAACGACTGTGTCTAAATTTACTGAACACATCATCGAGCAAGATCATAATTACTCATGTATAGAGGACACCATGAAAATATTACATCGGTGTAAGAAAGGAAATTTCATGAACGCATTGGAACAGTATGAAATATACAAGAATTTCAAAACTGACAGTAGTTCGTTACTAAACGAAAAACTAAACTTCAGTTCCAATGCACTATACGACACTGTGTTATCACTAAGAGATAACACACAACCTCTCTAACCAAATAATTACTGCAGTAATGTTTAAGACACCGCACGGTACGGTTCAGTGATGATCTAGTTCAGGAACATTTTTAACCCGTGTGTGCGTATAAATGTTTTGTGTTAAGTGTTTTTTTGTGTTATTTATTTAAGTGTTCAAAATTGACGAAGGGAAACCGAATGGACTTGAAAATGGTTGAATAACCGAAACGGCCGTCGTTTAGAACGACGAACAAATGGAATATTGAAAACGGTAAGTCTAACATTTGATTTTATAAATATAGTCACATTAAGATTTGTCTCATCGTCAAATTTAGAAAAACACAGTCAAAATCCTTATTCTAAAGAATTTTGGAATCACTGACTTCTAAAAGTTAAAAATTGGAAAGGACTTTATATATATACTGAATAAACAGGATGACATTAAGCACACAAGGTACTATAATTGTGGACAGCGTAACTCTGAACCAAAAAAAGATTAGCGTCTAACGGATGTGCAGCGGATGTGAAGTGATCCTGGTTCAGAGTTACGCTGTCCACAACTATAAGCTTGAATTAGGATTATTATGTGGAAGTTCTACTATAAAAACAACAGCAAAAATCTAGAAATTCCAAACGTTTCTGATTTATGAGTGAACAGTTTGATTAGGGATATTTTTTTTATGAATGTTGTTATTATTTTATGATCATATTTGTACAATTATTTCTTTAACTTTTCATTAGACTTGTATTGGCCCTGTACTTGTATCAGTAAATCCATTTAAACAAATGCCTTATTTTGGGGATAAAGAAGTGGACATGTATCAAGGAGCAGTAAGTTATTTTTTTGATTAGTATTATTATGTACATAAATAAGTTTAAATTTGACTAGTTTCTAGTAACTAAATTGTTATTTACGTAGCAAGTTAGCAGGGATAAATGTGGAATATTTGATTGTGGCTGAAAAAAGTCTGTATGATCTGATGTTTTAGTTTTGGTACCGTTAATTCTTTTCATTATTTAAATGTAAAATAAATTAAAATTTTTCTAATATTGTATACTATACGTGATCATTAGGCCTATATTAATAAATGTGAACATCTAAATTTGTAATAGACCATTTTTTAGTAATTAATTATAAAAGGAGAAGAATAAAGCTTATATCATTCAAAAGGTACTGTGCAATAGATGTGCAGAAAACAAAAATTGTATGTATATATTGCCGATAATTATAAAATTAATAAAAAAATGAATTGCCGTTAGACAATTAATATAAAATAATTTAGCCTATCCTAAAATTGTGTAGCTAAGCCGGTTAAAGGAATCAGCTGTTTTATCTCTTATAGACAATTAATATAAAATAAAC
>JAGFPH010001094.1:275909-293439 GCA_018207615.1 Philaenus spumarius | reverse complement strand
ATTGTGTAGCTAAGCCGGTTATAGGAATCAGCTGTTTTATCTCTTATTTGTTTACTGGGTAATTGTTTACTGTTACTTTGTCAGAAGCAAATTTTTCCATATTGAGATATGTTATATATTTATAGAGTACTTGGGCGACCGAGCATCGCTCAGTATTTTTTTTTATTGTTTTTTTTTAGGAAAATATATGTAAATATGAATCGCATAATGAATAAATATGAATATTTTTTGATCTTACGTACATATTTAAATTAAAAAAAACATGAGTGTAATTAGTTCTAAATTATTAGAATTTTTTTTGCAGATATAAAACCTAGCGCATTCGAATCCTGACGTCCAAAAACCTCTATAGGTACATGTAGGTTATGTAACCTATCCAACGAATAGGCCATAATTGATATTGTTTATGTATTTTAGAAATAAAAAAATAATAATTATAATCATTAGATAATTTATATAACTTTTATAGAATGCAAAGAATGCAGAAACTGGTGAAAAGGTTTTCAGAACAGTTAATAACAGCACAAAAATAATGTTTAAGTTATGTTTGGTGTTTGAATAAAGAAATAAATTGAAAATTATACCACCTGAAACATTGTTAATGATTTATGTTTGTTAAATAGTATGTAAACATCTGGAGCTAAAATTAACAGATTAAAATCTGTTTGTAAAACATCTTTATTGTATCTATAATGTATCTATTCGCCTATACTTAGTGGTATATCAAAGAAGTTCAGAGTTTAAATTTTATGCACATTTTTCCGAGATTATGCACATTTTTGCAGACACAAGACCTAGCAAATTTGATTCCTGACATCAAAAAACCCCTACATGCAAATTTTCATCAAAATCGTTAGAGCCGTTAGCGAGATCCCCGAAATAAATTTATAAACAAATACACAACAATTGCTCGTTTAATAAGATAAGATTCTAACAATGAATTAACATATTTCAAGGCCCAGAAAAAGAAATACGAATGAGTAATTTATTTTAAAAGTTGTCATCTGATGAAGAACTAATGTCGCTTGTTGACTGTTCATCACACACTTCTTGAGATTTATTTTCGTCATTGTGTTCTAACAATGAATTAACATGATTCAAGGCTCGGAAATCATTATCAATGATGAAAACTTATATTAAAAGTCGTCTGGATCAGTTTCTGCGTCAGAGTACAGGTGTGGAAACACACTGTGACTAAAGAATATAAGTTAGAACGTCGGGCTATTTTTTTTTTAATGCTTGTGTTTCTTATATACTTAGAAAATAATTAATAAAAATTGTAAATATATAAGAATATATATTATTAAGAATATTAATTATTGTCAATTGATAACAGAAACGCAACCATAAAAAAAAATAGCCTGAAGTTCTAAATTATAGTCTTTAGTCGCAGGATGTTTCCAATTTGTAAACATATATAAGTTATTAGTCAAAGCATATATTACTACCGTTAATAAACTGTGTTAACGTAATACTACAGTTGTCGCAAAAAAATTGATTTGAACTACTACATGACGCCATAACTGATTACTTCCGCCCGCCTCGGACCTACACTATTAACAAACCTTCTCATTGACCCAACTTAACTTACCTTATCTTGTTTACCTTTCAGGCTCTTCAAACATGTTTATTTATCGATTGCAGTCCATTAACGATAATACAGTAGAACTCCAATTATCCGGATTAATTGGGACCGGACCCGATCCGGATAATCAAAAATCCGGTTAATTGGATTTTGCTCGAAAAAAAGGCCGTTTTTAGGAGAAAAACGAAAACAAAACACAATAGAGAACATTTACGGTATTTATTACCACAAAAACAATATCAATGACAATGTTAACATTACGTTATATTTACAAACAATACTAAATCACAGTCAAATACATTATTTTTTTAACATCCCAGGCAGAGTCAAATGTTTTGCTACCTTAAATCGAATCCGCGCCGCCAAGTCTCGCATCCGTTTGACTATGTTCTTATTCAAATCTGATCCGGATAATTGGCGATCCGGATAGTTGGAGACCGGATAATTGGAGTTCTACTGTATATCTCAATACGGGAAGGTTAGCTTGAATTATACAGGGACTAGAGACTATAAATTAGAACTTCAGGCTATTAAAAAAAGAAAAGAAATAGGTTGAATTTCTTAAACTGGGCCTTTAATTATGTTATTTCATTGTTAAAATGCATAAATATGAAACATATCTCATTTGTGACAAAGTATTAGTAAACATTTACCATTTTATACAGTCGGTTGCTACGGTAATTTGTGTATATATTGCCGTTAAGACAAGTAAAATAAAATAAATTATGTCTACCCTGACATTGTGTTTCCTAGCTGGTAATCCGAATCCCCTGCGTTATCTGTAATTTTATGCAGTTGGTTGTTGTGGCAATGAATGTAAAAATATATGCTTGAATGTCATGATGTATTCATATTTTCTACACACATGATTTTCCATACAAAACGCATCATACAATTAAATGAAATTATTTTTATTGCATTCACGGCTGTATGAGCTAATAAATATCCTTTTCCCTTCCCTGTACGGAAAAATTTAAAACAAATTATCCAAACAAATACTTAGCGTTACTTCCATTTCTTTCTAAGTAAATTATCACTTATCTTTATTTATTTGTTAAAACATTCTACCTTTTAATAGTTGAATTGTTCTAAGGAATTTCACATGTTTACTATATATTTATTTATCTTTAATTCCATCAAGCTTCCTCTTTCCCACCTTTTCCTTTTATCGTTAAGATAAGAATTGAGAATTTGCTTACTTATAATAAATTACAATTAATTACATGAAAAACAAGTTGAATTTCGTTACTTTATAATCAATATTGGTCGGCATTCGACCACATGATATACTAGTTATTAATGAATCATTTGAGTTCCGCTAACTGAATTATAGTTTAAAATATTTAGTATCGTCTTAATTTTCAACTAAACGAGTAATAAACGAGTAATTATGTTATAAGTAACTAGGGGAGACCCCTGCGTGCTCTGTACGCCAACCCCCGATGGAACCTTCTAAAAAGATATGTTATGTTTTATTTATAAATAAAGGTGTAGGATCAATAATAACCTCAAAACTAAGATGATAAATGATGTTAACTGTTCAAATCAAATTATTTCGTAAATTTTATAACAGTTATAATAAAAGTTAAAAGAACCAGCAAGGCTCAGGTGTACACTTTAAAACCATAACCTAAAAGCTAGAAATACAAAAATAATTGCTTTAAACTTTGAAATCAGCTGTTAATGGAAATATTTTAGCAAACAGCTATATTATGTTATTTTATTCAATTGGTTGCTATGGTAATAAATATAAATACATGTGTTGGTATCATTCTAGACCTAACTTAAGATTTTTTCCAAAGGCTCAGGCCTACTTTTGTAGGCTCAGGTGTAGGCCTACACTTAATCGAAACCCTTACCAAAAAGAGACTACCTGTAATATTATCAATAAATAGGCCTACTATAATATGTCTTATTTATTTTTAATTGGGATGTAACATAGTTTTTTCTTATTTTTAAATTCCTTAAAGCAAGTTTTTATTGGTTTGTTGCGTTGATTGAGCCTAGGCCTAACTTAAAATATTATTTTGTACTAAAAGCTGGACATCCGAATCAACTGTTTTATCTGTTATTTTAATCAATTGGTTGCTATGGTAATGAATGTAAATACATTCAAGAAGTTGTTTTTTTCAGTCTAGGCCTAACCTAAAATTATGTTTTAATGAGTGTAAATAATACATTCAAGAAGTTGTTTTTTTTAGTCTAGGCCTAACCTAAAATTATGTTTTATTTATTTTACCTGCCTTAACGGCAACATACACACATGGTTTATGTTTTTGTGCACATCTTTGAATGTTATAAGTTTCATCTTTCAATTGTTGTTTTTTAGTTTTTCATAATGTTGCTTATTTATTGGTATTACAGCTGTTAGGCACTATGTGTTTAAAACCTGCACATATAGGATCGCTAACCTTTGTTTTGGTACAACCCGCAAGTAAATCGGTCCAGTAGAAATGTCAGGCTCATAAGCTTTAAATTTTCCCCCTATGTTAAATCTCCATAAGAAAAGTTTATTTTCCATTTTTGACCCAATTAACATAGATATTTTCAAAATACAAATACAACCTGCACATATAAAACCGCTAACATTTGTTTTGGTAGAACCTGCTTGTAAATCGGTCCAGTAGAACGGTCAGGCTCGCTGTCATAAGCTTTAAATTTTTTCCCTAATGTTAAATCTCCATAAGAATAGTTTATTTTCCATTTTTACCCAATTAACATAAATATTTTCAAAATAAAAATAAAACCTGCACATATAGGACCGCTAACCTTTGTTTTGGTACAACCCACATGTAAATCGGTCCAGTAGAACGGTCAGGCTCGCTGTCATTAGTTTTGCAAAAGTTTTTTAGTATATAAGATAGTCTAGTTGAATTATGTAATCATCTTTATAATTTGTAGCTTAACATATAATACAGTACTTATAAAATTCTAAGTTAGGTTGTATTACAAAAAAGCAGTTACCATACCCGTATTTGGATTAGAAACTAATATCTTTGACTATTAACTGTATTTTTATTTGTAGAAGACTTTGTAAGAGATTATTAATCAGTAATAATAAAATACCTGTATAAAGAGGTTTCTATGAATCGATTGAAATCTAATTTACTAATAACTAATGTGTTTTTAGGCACCATTTGAAAATCCCCCACACATATATGCAGTGGCAGACAACATGTTTAGAAACTTAATTATTGACAATGAAAACCAGTGTGTTATTATTAGGTAAGTTATAACTTATGGTTACTCTAGGTTATTTGAACGTTTAAAAATGTTTACCGAAAATTAGGGTTAATTTATATAGTAGGCCTATTCTGTATAAAAGCATCCAACATATACTATATAAATCTATTTGTATATCCACCAGACAAAGATTTTATTATGTCTATTATAAATGAAGTAGGTAGTTTTTAATAACAGTTAAACAAAATTACAGTGATTAAGTCATAGCCTAGTACTCAATTTAAAATTGAAGACAGTATACTCTTTGCAACTGAATTTCATCTTTAAATCATAATTTTTCATAGATGTACAATGTAAATGACTTCTGAACATAGTGGTCTGTTATTTTTGGTAACAATATTCTACATCAATAATCAATTCTGAACGGTTAATCTCCGACAGTTAAAAGAAGATTCTTGTTGGATTAATCATAAATATTTAAACTATTCTGCAGACCATATCTTGTGACATATTTCCAACTACCGTACTTGACTGCTTCAGTTCTAAAAGCGAACCGACCATTGATATAACTTTAATAAAGTCCATTGTTATGTGGTTGAAATACACGTAATAATTAAATTATGATTCAATGTATAGTCGAGAAGTATAGTAAAAAATAGAATTAAAGAGATAAAAGTGTAAATAGTCTGTTGATGATTGCTTTAGTTTGTGTTGCAGTACCAGTCATTCAGGCCTATTATAGTAGAAATACAATGTTTAAGAGTGTTTAATTAATACCAAGACGAAGCGGTCGCATACAGTCCTCTTCAATATAACTTTTCTTTGATCTAATTTTGAAGATAATCTTTTGTAATTTGCGGGATATCATTCATGAAAATAAAAATTATAATTTTTAGGTGACAAAAATTGTAAATTATACCTTTTTATTAAAGATATTTGCTTATAAACAAGACAAAATACATGATTTTCAATCGAGTCACTTGATAGCAGTAAAACATCGAGGCGAATTTCGTTATTAACTATACTTCGGAGCTTTCTGCAAATTTAAATGTCGTACGCAAATGGGGTAAACCAAAAATAAGACCGGCATTAGTAAAATTGAAAGTGTATAAATACTGTATAAGCAATAATCTACTCGTGCTCGAGCGCTTTACCAATGTAATACCATAGACCAGCCTTCTCAAGGTTGTCTCCGCTCACTGTATCAATGCTTTTACTTAAGTGGTATTGCACACCCTTAAAGATATGTGTGAAAATTTTTCCAGTTTGGTAAAAAAAATTTTACATTACTAAAATGTTGAAATACATAACATAAATTTAATTTTGATTTAGTAGTTCATTAATTAAAATAATTTTTTGATGCCATTTAAATATAACTAGTGGACATGGCAATGCTTCGCTATTGCTTGATTTACCTAACCTAAAATTATATTCAGTTTTTGATCCAAATCAGTTGTTGATCAAAATCAGCTGTTTTAAGCTTTTCATACGAACAGCTGTTTTTTGTGCCCCTGATAAAATCAAAAGAAATCTTTCTTCTTCTTCCTTAAGATTGACCTTCCATAAGATTAACATGGCAACTTTGAGGGCCACTGGGGCGAAGCCCTTAACATACATTGAGCTCATTTTAAGGGAAGCACAACTTCAGAGTGAGCTCTGTAAAATGACACCAAAAACATCAAAATCGGTTAAAAACTCTAGGAGGAGTTCTACTCACAAAATAACCCCTAGCAAATTAATTATGTATATAGATTAACTTTAGAATGAAGTCCCTTGGAATTACTGTTGACCAAAAATGACATGCCTTCGCCATTACTTTTATATATATTCAATTTTTCAGTTATAATTCTATCATGGTTTTGTTATTAGTAGTAGCATTAAATATGAAACTAATGTTTAAAAAGTAACATTGGACGAGTAAACTTGTAACTTAACACTTAACGGCCGGCTAGCGCTTTTAGACGCGGCACGACCCAATCTCTAAACGCGGTTAGCGCCCTTTAAACGCAAATATACCAACACGTGCTTAGATGATTCAATAGTTCATGGAACTTTCAATAGAGTGCAGGGTGATGTTCTTCGAGTATGTTTAGACCAAATAAAATACAAGCAATGTCTGTTACGCCTTACCGGTCTGTGTTTTGTTGCTAGAGCAAATGAGTCTACTATCGCAAGTGTTCTCAGCGCGGCTTACGCCTCCAGATGCATCTGTTTCACTCAGCTATTACTTGTTTGTTTGTACTGATAGCTGACTGATATTCATTCTGAAGTTTTATATAAGTTCTTGTTTATCTTAGTTTAGTACTAGTTATTTTATTTTTAGACAACAATAAGTATTGCTTTTATGTATATAGTTTTTCAATAATTTTAAATTCTGCTAAGTTTAGTTTGAATTTTTTCAATTCTTAAAAACATTTAAAACAATTTTAATATTAGTTGAGTATTTTTTGTGTATACTTCTTAACCCTAACAATCAAAATTTAAAAAGAACGTGAGAAAATAAATATATTTTTTTTCACTCTAAATGAGCGGTAGCTCATATTTTAGCTTAGCACTTTAAGGGTCGAAAGTCAGTCGTTGATTATAAACTGAATTATAAGGTTCAACAAGATAGAACAATAAATCTGGACATTGTTCAAAATCATGTTATAAAATCTCTTTAGTTATAGCAAGTTAGGTTTAGGTTAAGTTAGTATAATTCTGTTGTTAAATTATATGATTATATTTGATTGAATGGATGAAGGCTTGGACCTGATCATATAAGCCTATCTTTTTTGACACTGTACTAAACCAGAGATTTACGACACCATATATCTTTTAGTGATAACACTTTAAATTGACTTTCAAACATGGTAATAACACTGGATATACAGATGTCACATGCTACGAAATCATAGTTTCAAAAGACCAAAAGGTAGTGTTAGTGGTTCGAGCACTAGATGAACTATGACAACTCCCCCCTTTAAAGTTTTAAGTTAGAGTTATATATTTGCTGTCTTTGACTTTTAATATCGACCGAGGCCAACAGATACAGAAAAGATCATCACATTGAGTTTTTTTTTTTGAAAGATGTAGAACTCTGATCCATTCTTCTCCCATCTGCAAACGTATTACATTGTATGAGAAATCAGATTCCTAACTTAATGTTTAGTCAATAAAGTGAAGTTAATTTGATTGCAAAAGAAAAAAAAAAACAGGATTAATTGTTGTTTGTTTTAAATTAAAACACTATTTAAATATACTGTCTTAAACATTATTTTCAAAAATATGTACTACCTTAACCCTTTGAGGGGAGGGTTATTTTAAGTTTAAAGAGTAATCACATCATACGACATGATCCTACATTTTTGCTTAAAGGAGTAATCATGTCATATGACGTTCCTGGTTGCCATGGGAACGAGTTTCTATTACAACTTGAACAGTTGGATATTTCACCACTAGAGTGTAGATATGTACTGTAAAAGTGTCTTTGTAGTAATAGTAACTTTATTACACTAGAATGAGCGGGCATGACATTGTGTACACGAAACTGCCAAGTCGCTTTGTTTGCTTCTCTCTTCTGTCCCGCGGGTTTCTTACTTTGTTGACTACTTTGTTTGTGAGCTGCTTGTTTTTTATAACTGAATTTTTATAATATTTCAATTACTAAATTTTTCTAAGTGTTTATTTCTCATTGTTCCTAGTTTGTGAAAAAAATTTATTACTTTTACAAAACCCAAACTCGAGTTTTCAATCATTTTAAAGCAATAAATGTGTTAAAAATCATTTTGAAGTTGTAAATGTGTTAAAAATGGATATACAGTACGACCTGTCACATCCGGACCCTGTCATAACCGGACGAATCTCCAAACAAATTTTCGTATTTTGGTTGTGTGGCGGATGAGGTGGAAAAGTGAAAGTTGCAGCTAGAATAATGCCGCGCCTAGTCTATTCTTAGCAGGCTGTGACCTTGACTCTCCCCGAAAATCACAACTTTTTCAAATAAACGGTACCAGGAACTGGCACATACTTTCTCACAAACATATTTAAATTACTAAACAGATTCACAGTGACTTGTAGGGCAGGGTAGGAGAGTTTTTTTTATTAAAGTTGGAGATTAACTAATAAATATTATTATTATTATTATCTAGAGAGAAAACTATTCGATCGATTTCGAACAAATTTGCACCAAACACGTCAATTAGGACTTTATAGATGCACGTAAAAAGGTTTTGAAAAATTTTGAAAAACAACCCTCTTTATGGCCAAAAAACCCCCAAAAATCAGTTATTATTATTATTATTAGCTAAACGAGAATTTTTAGAAAGACGCGGGTTTTTGCATATGGTAGGGCACATTAAAGGCTACAAATAAGCCAAATTTTATCAAAATCGTTATAGCCGTTTTTTTATAAAAAAATAATAATTGATTTTTTGGGGGTTGTTTGGCCAAAAAGGGGGTTGTTTTTCAAAATTGTTCAAAACCCTTTTTCTTGCATCTATACAAGCCTACTGGACATGTCTGGTGCAAATTTGGTTAAAATCGATCAAATAGTTTTCTCTCTAGCTTTGTATACTTTTATTAAAGTTGGAGATTGACTAATAAATATTATTATTATTATCTAGAGAGAAAACTATTCTATCGATTTCGAACAAATTTGCACCAAACACGTCAATTAGGTCTTTATAGATGCACGTAAAAAGGTTTTGAAAAAAAATTTAAAAACAACCCCCTTTATGGCCAAAAAACCCCCAAAAATCAGTTATTATTATTATTATTAGCTAAACGAGAATTTTTAGAAAGATGCGGGTTTTTGTATATGGTAGGGCACATTAAAGGCTACAAATAAGCCAAATTTTATCAAAATCGTTAGAGCCGTTTTTTTTATAAAAAAATAATAACTGATTTTTTGGAGGTTTTTTGGCCAAAAAGGGGGTTGTTTTTCAAAATTTTCCAAAACCCTTTTTCGTGCATCTATGCAGGCCTACTTGACATGTCTGGTGCAAATTTGGTTGAAATCGATCGAATAGTTTTCTCTCTAGCTTTGTATACATACAAACATACATACATACATACAGACAGACATACATACAGACAGACATACATACATACAGACAGACATTTTGTAAAAACCACTTTTTTGTACTCAGGGGGTCCAAAACGGATATTTCCACAAAAATCTCAACATCGATTTTTTTTGCGATCACTATACTTTCTCTATACTATAGTATAGTGAGAAAGTAAAACTGATGTAGCCATTAGCTTTCCTTTACGGTACTGTAAGTAAAACTTAATTTATAGTTTACTGTGCCGAACTGTAGGCCTACCTGGCCTACGGGTAATTTTTTCAGAGCTAGTGTGTTTATAAGTACAGTACTGTACCGTCATACTTAAGATATTTAATTACTGTACTGTAATAATTAAAATTCTGTTTTTACAATGTAAACTGTTTTATTTTATTCTTTACTTTTAATTACCAATAGTCTATGGTTGTGTACGTTAATTTGTTAGCCTATACAGCACATTGTCGTACAGTAAATACAAGTCCAAACTGCTTGAAACATCTGAAAATAGTTTTTAACAATAATGACTTTCACTGTTTTGGGCCCTTTGACTATTTATAAATGACCTTGCTGTATCCGGATTTTTCCATACCCGGATCGGCCTGTCGCCACATTAGTCCGAATATGACAGGTTGTACTGTAGTAAAAAATATTTAATAATTAAGATTTTTTTAAATTCTTACTCTGGAAACATGTCAAAATGTGAGATCTTCCACTCCTATACGGAACAAATAAAATCACGTCATATCAAGACGCTCTATGATTTGTTTCAGTACTTAAAGATAGATAAGAAATGTGTTTAAAAAACGAGACAAGATTTTGACAATTGTGTAGAATATACTTCAACCAAGTTTTGCACCTTTTTATACATACACGTTACAGAACTTATTTAATGTAAACAGTAAGTAAATGTAATAGATTAGCGTTTTGTTGTATGTGACTGAATTAGTCGACTAATATTATGACTTATAAATAATTTAGAAGGCATGAAAGTAAATAATGCTTAATACTTTTTAATATACCGTTCTGCTCAAACGCACGTTAGTACAACCTAGTATACAAAAACACAACTAACTTTTTACTAACTATACACACTAAAAAGACAATATGCTGTATTTAACAGTTAACAAATAAGGTACTGCCATCTTTGGAGACCTTGGGAGTTCTTAACTATGCCAGTGCTGCAGAGTGCAC
Organism: Philaenus spumarius; assembly: GCA_018207615.1. Classification (NCBI taxonomy): domain Eukaryota; kingdom Metazoa; phylum Arthropoda; class Insecta; order Hemiptera; family Aphrophoridae; genus Philaenus; species Philaenus spumarius. The sequence goes on along the minus strand of JAGFPH010001094.1, from coordinate 282,435 downwards.
ATTCGTCTTACTGTGTCATTAAATTATTTGCATGCGACATCTGTATTTTAGATATCTGGGCTATTACTGCAACAGTATTCAACTATTTCATTACTTGCAAGCACAAAACTAATTCACTGATGAAATACATGAGTTCATTATGACATGATGTCAGAGAAAGAACTGAACTTCTGTGAAGGAAATTGCTTAAACATTATGTATTTCCACTAAGCTAACTAGTGGTTATGAATTTTACTTCTAGCATAAGGGGGTGTAATAATAATTACAGCAATCACTCAAGATCAAAGACAGCCCTTATCCACTAATTTTTATCTCAATCTAAAGAAATCTGTTGTTCAATATAAGAACAAAGCACTTCCATACAGATATCTGTGTTTTACTAACCTTTCATTGAATTTTGAACATATAATTTTGTAATTTGTGGGAAGTTATTTCTGAAAGTATAATCTAGCTTTCCTAATCAGAAATAGTAAATTATCCCATATTCTTAAAGGTATTTGTTTACACAAGAAGATTGTTTCTTTAGTTGAATTACTTGAAAACAGGAAACTTCAGGACGATTTTGGTTATCTACTGATTTTATATTGGGTTTTCTGCAAAATTAACTGCCAAATAAATATATCAAAAATAAGTCTGCCATTAGAAAAAATGTAAGAGCATAGAAGCAATATTCTTTCGAGTTCGAACAATTTATCAATGTAATAGCATAGAACAACTTTCTCTTGGTTGAGTCTTACATGTATTTACTTTAGTGGTATTGCAACCCTTTAACAGAAATATAATGAGAAATCATACCAGCAAACAGTGTTTATTAACTTTGTACATTTGTTTTTATTATTAGTAAAAATAACAATTCACTAGTGGAACTAATCAAAATAATTATTGTATTTCAGCGGTGAATCAGGAGCAGGGAAAACTGTAGCTGCTAAATATATTATGTCATATGTTGCTCGAGTGTCTGGCGGCGGTACAAGAGTTCAAAAAGTTAAGGATGTGATCTTGCAATCTAATCCTTTATTAGAAGCTTTTGGAAATGCGAAAACTGTTCGCAATAACAACTCTAGCAGATTTGTAAGTATAAAATCAGTAAGCTACTAGCTGAAGCTCAAAAATTACCAAAGGGTTTGATGTTGTAAGACTATATGAGTGTAGATTTGGTAGATAATAAGAGAATTGATATTGCTACAAAAGCAGTAAAGAGGGTTATGTAATGTTACTTGTGTTACTAGTGTGTTGGTACCATCTAAAAAAAAAAAAGAGATGTTTTAAATAAACTTGCAGCATAGGGTCATTATTAAATTGCAAGATTGATGGTGATAATCAACTGGTTTTGAATTATAATTTTGGTCCTTGAAGTACTAAAAATTTTAATAAATAAATGTTATGGTTTGAAAAGTGCTATAGTTTTCTTGGTTACAATTGGGAAGTATTTAATGATTAATACATGAGATGGTAATAATAACAACAAGTATTACCGAAACATAGATCAAAATGATGTCACCATTGACTGCTTTTGTTTCAGTAATCTTTTCTTGCAATGATGTCAGCTTTATCGAAAAAAAAATAAGAGTTTTCATTAATGATTTGGTATAAGTTTAAAATACTGTATTATTATTGTTGTAAGTGAAATAATTTTTAAAAAGATCGTCTAAGGGAAAATATATCTTTAATAGAGGGAGCATTGAAGTGGTTGATTTTAAATTTTACAGAAGTTTGATTTTGAAAATATATGATAATTTTCTGTATTACACAGAATACCAGTTCCTCTTAAGGTTCAAATAGTTATATGTGGGTGTGTATATTTTCAGGCGTTCAAAACGTGGCAATAGTCTTAATTAAAATATTTAAAAATATCAGATATATCTGAATTCAAGAAGCAATCTTTTTTTATTTTGATTGGATATAACATAAACTTTCTCTATCCTACAATAACTATATACTTTGTAAAATTTCAGAGTATGTTAGTACAGACAAAACACTAGGTAATTTTGTTACAATTTCTTTTAAAGTTATGTTTTATATAGCATGTTTGTAACTTGTAATTGTTTCTCTATTAAACTTAAGTTAACTGTACATCTCTATATCGTAAAGAAATGTGTTTGCTTTTGTAATTTTTATCTTATTTGATTTAACTAATTCCTAAGTAAATTTTTTTTCTAAATGAAAGTTTTTCAAAGACTAACTTTAGTAGACTTTCATCGACTTAGTTACTTTTCTCGTGAATGTAAGTTGTTCTTGCCATATATCACCATCATCCATAGTTTCAAAAAGTAACTTATTTTATATGATTTGCTAATTTATAAATTAAACCCCTAGTAGGTCTTAAACCCCTAATATTAAGTATTTGGCAACAAAGATTTTTTATTAGATTGAGTTTTTTTTAATTGAAGCTTAAAGTTAAGAAATTTTATGACATGTAAAGTTATTTACTGTAGAAATATTTTTTGGTAATCCAAGGTTAATGAATAGAGATTCTACATTTTTTAAAGAACACAAATTTGTTATGTACTATCAGATGTTGTCACTTGTTCCCGATCCTGGGTACGTGGGATGACTAGTACTACATACTTTCTTTCTTTTTATCAAGCACCACCCATAATTCTGGAGACACGAATAAATAAATTATCTAAGTGCCTTGTATAAAGTTGTCTTTAGCTTCTAATAGTCTAGTATATAAAAAAAGAAATTAAATATATCTTTGAGAATTTTCTCCTCAAATGCATCCACAATTATTGGCTACTAAAAGTTAAATTTCAGCATCAATCTATTTCCATTAATTGATGTCTTCATGTGATAAGGTTGGTAATTATTATCTGTGGTTAACTACTTCCTGTTTACTTGGCTACTATCTATTCATACGAATAAAAACACTTTCATTATTATTTAATTTTATCTCATATTTGCAGTTATTTTACACCTTTTCAATTACAGTAAAACTTCATCTAACTGTCATTTCCTATCCTTGGGAAGTGACTATACTCGTCTGTCATAAGTGGTGCTGGGAATGTTGTTCTTGAGTTAGTGCTCCAAACCCTTCTCATACCTTTCATTACTGTCTAATATTTTTCATGTCGTGTTTAGGCAGTTGTGAATGAGTCATCTGTTTGTATGAATCAGTGTTTTGTAGTGCCCTTGTTAATTATGTCGAAGTGAACCTATTGTTTAAACAGTGCTAACATTAATTACTTTGTTATTAACCTCACAGTTATTTACTGTACTGTACTGATTTTTCACTTTTGTAAAATTGATTTAACAATACAAATTGTACATTGATTTTTTGAGGTTAGACCTATATTATTTTATCATGTAGTAGTTTACTATTATTACCAATTTGCCATATAGGCCCAAGTTATTTTACTTTGTCTATCCAAGTTAATATGGGAAAACATTACAATAGGAGAAAATTAAAAATAGATTAATTTATTGACAACCAGTCCAGTCAAAACTTTTTTATTTGTTTTGTTTTTATGTAAAAATATGCCTAAGATGCAATAATTGTTTAAGTTAATAATTCATTGTTATTTAATAAATAAATTGCCATAAAATGTTAGGCTTTGAACTAATTAATGAATGACAAATAAATTCTTTATCGAAAAATAATTTACTGAATAAATGTTTAATCTCTGCTTAAGCTAGGTCTCCTTATACCAATATACTGCACAGTACACAATTATAAGTTTACAAGGTGAAATTCGGTAATGTGTGTTAAACAAAATTATCATATTTTTTGATTATACAATGAAAATAGAAGTTAACGTAATAGTTGCAACTTTAAAGGCGTTACAAAAGTTTATTAAACCTTTATCAGCCCCATGTTAGGAAAGCCATTTGCAACGTTTAAGACGTTACAAAAGTTTTATAATAATTACACTTATAAAAAAAATGTTTGTCCCGACTAGCCAAAATTTTCAAGTAAAAAAATTTAAAACAATACCTGTTAAATATTAAAAATTATATAGAATATGTTTATATTTATTAACTGTTAATTATTATTTATAAAAATGTAATTATATTTCAATTGAAAGCTTAAATAAAAGTATTTAAATTCACAACCTCAAAGTGTACTTATTATTTGTAAAAAATCCTACATAACACATGCTATGTGTTAAATTTTCATCCTTTAAAGAACCACCTGTAACATACTGACCCAGTTCCAAAAAGAACAGTTCGGCAAACCATATGACTGTGATGTCACTCAGCCTGACGCCCTATCCCGCCAGAATCCTATCAGAACTGTTACACGTGATTAACCAATATTTTCTTTATAAAAATGATTAAATTTAGAGTTTCGTAAGTTCGATCACTGTACACTTTGGGAATTGAATCGTGAATGCAAAACAAAAGAAATTGACTCACATAATGACTGACTTTAAGATTTTAATGAAACATTTGATCGTTCGTTTTAACCCTACAACTGTCAATGTTAATGTTTTGCAATGCCAAGTCATTTCGGTGCGTTTGCAAGTATATTTTCAAAAATTCGCCAAATATAGTAATTGTATAACAATCTAAAAGTGTTCTGTACCTTTTTTGTAGAGAAAGGTTAAAAAAATCCATATATGTAATTAAAAAATGTATTGATGTAAAATAGTAAACGTTATTAGCTCAAGAAGAAAAAATGTTCAGTAACGAAAGGAAAAAGTTCAACTTTAGGCCTACATAACAAGTAGTAAACATTTTTTGTAATTTTTTCGTAAATGTAAAAAAAGTTTCGTAATTTAGTTATAAAAAGAACTGTATATAAACATTTATCAATTTCAAATTTCTTATTTTGAAAACACCAGTTTTTATGTTCCAAATACACGATTGCTAAAAAAAACGCCTAGTTTGAAACGTAATTTACTAATATATGCTTTGCCCCAAAACGAAATATTATTATAACAAAGTATAGAGAATAAATCAAAGAATTGAACTGTATACTTGTATATTACCTTATCATAAAAGTGTTTTACTTAGAATCAATTAAATTACAAAAGTGAGATGAAACAAGTGAAACCTCGTGCAGACAAAGGAAATTCAAAAAATGACCGTTGAAGACAATGGAAACAGCCTTGTTTTGCAAACTTAAGCGGTAGTATGAATTCTGAGCAAATATGAACTTTCAACTGCTGTTTGAATAACATATAAAAAGTCAAATATAGTTTGCTTTACACCAAATGAAAGATTGAACTTTGGTCTATAATAGATATCAAAAAGTCTATCGAAATAATTCAAATTATAAAAGATATCTCGAACGCAAAATGTGTTGTTTTATTGGTTGAAATCTGCTCAATTGCAAAGGTGTACAGACAAATCCATATCTTTGGAACTATTTGTCCGATTTTTTATTAGATGGCTGTTTCAGATAGGTAAAAGTGTGATGAATCCTTCAGTATACAGATATAACTCAGAAAAATAATGGGCGGGCTGTAAGGAGAGACATAAAAACAGGAATTCAAGGTAGTTTCGGCGCATTAAAATTCGTGCGACATTGGCTTTTAGAAAACTTAAAAACTGCAACGATGATTACGTATGTAAATATACGTTTTAGAAAAAACTTTTAAATTAAAAAATTGAAGTTTAGATCATTTCCTTTCCAACGGTTTTTGATTTATTGCGATTGGATGATTTTTAGTGGGTAAAATATTCAAGTCAAGTTGAGTTGTCACAGACTACACAATTCACTACGGCAGGGCGTTGAGACCACTCAATTTGAGTGGTCTGACATTTAAAGGATTAAAACAAATTAACAAAACATTCACAAAAATAATTTCCTTAGTGACATGAGATTTTTTACAAACTGTTAATTTATTAATACTAATTTAAAAAAAAAAGAGCAGACTGCATGAAAATAAAACTTATTTCTATAAATACTTGCAAGCTTTTTTATGAACTCCCAATATTCTATTTATGATGGTTCTACGACGTTGTGAAATTTTTTATTGTTCACCTTTTGTGGTTCCTTTTACTTATAAAAAATACTTACAAAAATATTGCTTCAATTATCAAAACTTACTCCATTTATAAAAATAAAACATCCATCGTTATTCAACATAGTGTGCCTTTAGCCTAGGCTCCAAATCACTTTTCCTTCTAGCACTCAAATTAACAGTTTTTTTTATAAAAATAATCACGACGACAAGTTTACTAGTACACAAGACTAATAAATTAACTCTTTGAAGTAAAACTCTGACCATAATACTCAAAACCTTTTTATTAAAATTCTCAACAGTGGACCTCCGTCCTTACTGACTCGTGCCTGTTCTAAGACTGAATGTCAACCATGTGCTTTTTAAGTGCTAAGCCTTCGGTTATTCTTTCTCGAAATTTCCAGAAACTTTTGTGTAATAATATGTGCCCCAATTGTGCATCCTGTCAATTCAAGAACTTTTTACATTTGCAAACACTGCCTTTATAAACTGTTCTAAATTTTACTGTTGTACAGTGTGGGCGAAAAGTCCCTACCCACTGCTGCAAAGTTTTACCAGCCCCATACCATAGTACAAACAGCGCATTATAGATGGAGGCGGGTCAGGAGCACGAGTGG
>JAGFPH010001094.1:235024-249162 GCA_018207615.1 Philaenus spumarius | reverse complement strand
AGAGGAAGCTACATACCAAATTTCATTCCAATCCGTTCAGTAGTTTTGAAGAAATCGTGATTTAATAACTTTGATTCCCCCAAAATCCCCCTAAAATTTCGAATTTTTTCAAACCCTTTCTTAGTGAGCACCTATGGCCCTAGAGGAAGCTACATAACAAATTTCATTTCAATCCGTTCGGTAGTTTTTGAGAAATCGTGATGAGTGAGTCAGTGGGTTTTCGCTTTTATATATATAGATGAAGTGCAATTCTAAAATTCTATTTAATGGCCAACTCTCCTCCTTTAAGTCAAATAAGCTGTTTGTTTGACATATTAATTCAATCACAAAATCCATCTGCTTCGACTACTGATAAGGTATAGAAGGACTATAGTCAATTCCTGGTTTAGATGTGTACGTTCTCTAAAATAAACGCTTGGTATTTATTTTCACATGTTTTCAACATTGAACACTTTCTGTACAGAGTAAAATTTGTTTTGCGTTGTGCAGTAGTAGGATGTGTATGTGATTTTATTTTTCTATTATTCTAATGATGTGTGAATAACCCAAAAATGCAGTAGGCCTAAAAACAATGTAAGAAAATACCTAAAAAAAAGAGATTTAGTAGAAATATATTAATACGATATAAAACCAAATATCATAATTAAACCAATAGCAAACAAAGCATGCTGTTTTGCAAAGATCTTTCTTTAAATTTCAAATCGTTTGAAGAAAATCTACAAAACAAAATAACTTATATGTCAGTCTGTCAGTATGTATACACGACCAGAGAGGACACTATTGGTCCGATTTTCATGAAATTTGGTATGTAGGTACTAAACCCTAATATCTCCAGGCGTTTTTTTCATTTTTTGGAATTTTTAATTTTTAAGGGTAATTTACCCCTAAAAACCCATAAAATACGACAAAATGCAAATTTCTCAAAAACGGCTCTAACGATTTTGATCAAATTTTCAGTATTTATAGTGCTTAAGATGCCAAACAAAATGACACCACCCGCTTTTATCAAAACTTCGGCGTTTTATAATTATGGGGAAATGTTTAAAAATAAACAAGTTTATGTTGTCAATCTAGCATTGCGGCGGCGGCCGCACAGGGTAGCACCATGGTAGCGATCACGGCCAGTAATTCAAAGGTCGCGCGATCGAATCCCGCCTAGGACAATAATTTTTTCATACGATTGACGTAGGTAGAATATTATTTTTTTGTTTTGTTCTAAAAAGTAATAAATAAAATGATTGAAAACAATATTATTTTGACTACAGTAAGTTGGGAGAAAGTTTGTGTCAGTTAACTGATACCGTTTATTTTTTTTTTTTACTCAAAAAACTCGGTAACATTGGCTTCTTCATCTTCAAAATTCTTTTCATTGTGAATAGGAGCTCTCGTGGCAAATTTCTTCCTCCTTCGATTCGTCTGGTCATGTGGGGGTAAATAAGATGATTCACCAGCTTTTTCATGAAGTCAAAACGGGTTATTTTCTCTGCATCTTTGTAACTCTGTTATAGAATGAATGTGTTCGCCCCACAACCAACATCCACAGTTGTAAAAAATCTTCATGGGCCAACGTCTTGTTCTCCGGCTTAGCACATTTTTGGTCGACTGCATCCACTCACCCTTTGGTGCAGTAAGATTATTGCCTTATATTTCTTGGGTACGAATGAGAGTAATGTCATGCTCTCGGTGAAACCATACAAAGATGAACCTTGTTCACGAGATTTGTCAGCTTGAAACTCGGAAGGTATTTCAGTTTTGTTTTTCTTTAATGTACCCATATATGTCAGGTCTCGTTTCAGCAGCTCATTTACTAGCTCCACGGAGCTAAACCAGCTGTCGCCTGTTATATTCCTTTCAGTTCCTTCAATTGGCTTAGCAAGCTTTAATATTGCTTGAGCTTGAAAAGGTATGAGTAACTTCCTATGAGAAAAAAAATGTACATATGTACTAGACAAAAAAAAGAAGAAAATGTACATACGGGCCAAGAAATTGGCACAGTTACTTTTATATTTAACATCCAAAACATTCCATTCAATGTAGAATCAACATGTCTTAAGCCTATGTTGTTACATTTATGTGTAAGAAAAAATTTAATATTAATGAAATGTCCAAAACAGTAAAACTGCACTTACCATGCTTCACTAACCAACTGAAATTTTATTACTATGATAGGCAAAGTAATGAGTCTGTACTTCTAGGTAATATTTGTTGAATTGATAAATAGTTCCTTAACCAGATAAAAAAAATACAAAAACTTAACCTAACCTATAGAAGGCCTATAAATTATATTGTATATTTAATCAATATATCATCCCCCTTCTGTAGGCCTATATAGGCTATCACTTTTGTGTCGGTATTCACTGTTTGTTATTCTGACGCAATATCAGTGACAATTTTTATTCCTTAGACAATAAGGTGCAATCAAAATTTATAGTGAGATAGACTAACCTCAAAGCAGTTTCATAAAATTCATAAAAATGACTGAAAAACTCTTGTCAGCCCTAGTCCATCTGATTTTAAGGTTAGGTTGCTAACTTATGGATTTGAAAATGAAAGTACCGTAAAATGGGGTGAATAGGAACAGTGGGGTGAATAGAAACGAAAATTCCGAAAAAATTCAACATCATGTAATGGGGAGTTAAAGTATTGTAAACAGGGATATTTCTTGGTTATGGGATGAAAATAAGGTAAGTTTTAAGGGAAATGTGGTATTTGGCAATACTGAGATTTGGATTTATTGGTATTACAAAGAAACTTTTGTTTTAGCTGATTTTCATCGCTTTCTAAACTTTACATGTAAGTACCATACCCAATCACCTCAGATGTTTGAATTGTACTTTTTTTTTATAACTTGCATACCTATACTCGTTTGTGTGTTTCTAACCATCCTTCAACAATACATTGCCCCAACCATCCTTCAACAATACATTGCCCCAACAGATTCTTTAAGGTAAGACAGCAGTCGAAAATCGGAAAAAAATATTTTTTTTAACCCTTAAATGCATGATTTTTTATTTTTATTTCAAAAAATTATCAAATAATATGTTGAATATATGTTGAATATAAAATATAAAAATATAAAATTGATATTTAAGTATTTCTTTCCAAAAAAACTTTTAGGTTGGTTTTTTTTTAAATATATATATATATACAGAAATACTACAGTAAAATTATGCAAAACATCTCAAGCCTTTAGACCAGGTAACTAGTCATATCCCGTCAGCTTGGAAGCGAGCCAACCACCGTTTGCTTTACTTCCGCCCTCCTACCCTCAAACCACAGATATGAAAAGCTACCTGGTCTCACGAGATTTGAACCCGGGATCTTTTGATCAGAAAGATCCCACGTTACCTCTCGGCTACGAAGGCTTGTATGGAATCCAACGCTCTTAGCTACTTTACAAAGCAACCATATTGCCTATCTAGCCCCTAACCACCGTCGTTACACTAACTCCATCTAGGAGCCTTAGGATCAACTAAAATGATGAAGAATGTTGGAAAAAAACAGTAAGGCAAAGAACACTGCTAAAAGAAGACTGGAAGTTGTGGAAAAAGAAGAATAACCCTCCTACGGGTTACCTTGATAGAAACAAACGTAAAACACAATGCCTGTTTCTATTGACCCCGCTCAGTAGGGTGTATATAAACAGCATATTTTTAATTTTTTATCATTTTACCTTGCCAGAAAAAGAAAATATGAAGCTGTAGGCTTGTAGAGGATGGGAAGACCCATAAATCGAGGTAGGTCTCAATGCTATATCTCTTATAGTACTTTTGAAATTTAAAGTCAAAGTTCAAAACTGTTCCTATTCACCCCATTTTACGGTACGGTAGCCTATTAAAAAATAATAACCTAAAATACTAACTTACAGTCTCTAATCACAGTGTGTTTCTAAATTGTTAACTTATATAAGTTTCTAACATCAATGAAGTTGTTTTATATAGGCGTAACAGAAATATTAGCTAGAGTGTTGGAAGGTATATATATATATATATATACTTTCACCATGTAGGCCTATGCCTATGATCTATCCCATTTTTCAAAATTAGTCTGATTTTATTTCTTCATTTTAAATATTAACCGTAAAATCTTATTCCTATGAGAAACGTTTGGTTGTATTGATAAAAAGACTTGTAATTTTTTCTCAAAATAACAGCCGTAGGCCTACAGTAAGCCTTATTAACATTGTATAAGCTATCTGACAGTGTCAATACAATAAAGAAATAATTAACATTTTTTCTATAATATTTCAAGAAATTAGTGTTGTCTTCACAAATTTTAGAGATAATATATCAGAAAGAAAACTCATTTCCGAGGTACTTAAAAATAAGCATTGCCATATTAATCAAGGCTGATAACAAAATAAATGAATGTAAAACAACATTTTGACCTAATCCTAGGCTAGGCTAATCAATTTGTGTAAATTCTGAAATTATAGGGAATATTCTAGTGTAAGATTTGAACCAGTACCACAAATCAATATCTAATGAATAGGCTAAGAATCCTAAATAATAAACAACATAACCTTTCTACAATTAATTATGAACATTTTCAAATTAATAACTGTACTCACCATTTTGGGCCAAAATAATATTATTTAATTATTAAACTAGAAAACACTTTAAAATATCAACAAAACACATTATGAGTCATGCATTTTAAATGAAACAATACCAGGAACTATAACATAAATTGTGTACTGCTATATTAGTATTAAGTTAGTAACTGTTTCAGCTGATGTAGGCCAGATGTAGGCTACTTGACAGATTACAGCTGACTAGTTGACTTTGATCTAGCACCTAGGAGGCTAGGACATTAATCAGCTGCTACTGTTGATATTCATAATGATTCACTATTCTAATATTCTTTCAATTTTCAATAAAAGTAACAAAAATTATTTCTCAATCTTTATAATAAACATGTAAACTAAAAGAATTAGGACATATATTTTACTTAGTTGAAAGTCATATAATGTGAGGGAAGTAACCGTAATGTTCAATTTTATTTAGTTATCACTTTTACGTTAGTTTGTCACAAAATAATCTGATATTTTTTTCATCAGACTTAAATGACAAACCATTTAATATACAATTTTGCCTCGTATACTTCAATGCCTCGTATAATAATACCATATCAATTATTAATATATATGTGTGTATCTTTCTCATTCCCCAACTACAAGTTCGGTAAATAACACAACACAAATAAACTGGTAAACATTTACGTTAACATTTAAGAGTATGTTATAGTTCCCTAATGCACATTGAGTATAATATAACCCAGAAAGGAAATTGACAACTTATGCCCTTGATTACATACAGAATAGCTGATATCCTTATGGTATACGATGAGAGGCTATGCCTTCGCATTCTGGGTAAAAGTAGTCCTACTAATACGTTTTATTGTTCCCTTTTTTACCAATATTATTCCAAGATTTATTTATGAGAGGTTAGTTCTAAAGTCTAAAATAATTTGACCACTCAGCTGAACCTCTGGCCTAGTTGAGTGAATTTCCAAAATTAAGTTTATACGTTTTAGTTTTTCAAAAAAACATTTGGGAAATTGCTCTGCTCTTTACTCACGAAGGCGTTGAATTTCTACCTGTATGTACGAAATATAATAGTAGATTTTGATTGCACCTAATGATTTTGTTGCTTCAGTTCATTCATGGTCCTATGTCACTCGCAGTGAAGTAGGATTTTTTATTTAGTGTCTGAAGTTAAATTAAGTGTATATTTCATTCCCAAGTGAACTTTTGATGCATATAGCTTATTGCGGACAACTTTCCTTTGTCTTTGTCTTTAAGAAAGGAAACAATTTAATTTCAATTTTAATAGTTTAATCGTAAGGAAGAAACTGGTCTCATGATTTGAATCGATGCCCGGCCATATAAGGCTAAAGAGAAAAGAAGAAGAAGCCTCCAGCTCCAACTCAAGCCCTTCTTCGTTCTACTCGCAGCTAAACTCGCTTTGCGAGTTTGAACTTCGACCTTGCATCTTCGGGTTATGGACTGCAACGACTGCTTTGCTTCGCTTGCAAACTAAACCATCAGACTCAGATCAGAAGATGTCCCCACGTGGATTTGAACCACTTACTTGTATAGTATTTCACTTTTATTTGGGGGGGGGGGGCGAACCGAGTTATAAGGTTGTGTAAAACAATGTCCAGAATAATATCCGACATTCATTTTTCAAATAAAACCACAAAAAAGTTTCATAATAGTACGAAAAATCTCAAAAACGTTTTAATTCCGGTCAAAAAACTTGCTTCCGATAGTTCGATTTATTTGGCTAACGAACTCGTCTGAGCGACTTAGATAACCTAAACTTGGGTAGGTACTCTTAAAATCGAGAAACCCATCGATAAGTCAAGAAGCTCTAGATCGGGTCATTTTCAAGATAACAAGCTGAGATTCAGAATAAATGTTAAAAATATATATTTTAACACCTATACCAAGTTTCAATTCGATATATTAAAATTCAGCCAATTTAGAATGAGGCAACGCTTACTATATGAATAAGATGTCCCCTTTTAGTTATTTCCCCTGCTGCAAAATACATACCTGCATTATCGATTTTTTTCCAGACAAACTATTGCTCGGACGAAAGAAATACATATGACCTTTTTTATTGAAAAATACCTCCCCTACACGGTGGTACTTTTTATTTTTCTCTATCTTCATCCCAGCTCGAAATATTAAGGATAATCGACATTGGGAAATCGATAGACTGGTAAACTTTTTACTTTCTCGCTATACTATAGTATTGAGAAAGTATAGTGATCGCAAAAAAATCGATGTTGAGATTTTTGTGGAAATATCCGTTTTGGGGCCCCCTGAGTCCAAAAAAGTGGTTTTTACAAAATGTCTGTCTGTATGTCTGTATGTATGTCTGTATGTATGTATGTCTGTATGTATGTATGTCTGTATGTATGTATGTCTGTATGTAGGCAAAGCTAGAGAGAAAACTATTCGATCGATTTCAACCAAATTCGCACCAGACATGTCCAGTACGCCTGTATAGATGCATGAAAAAGGGTTTTGAACAATTTTGAAAAACAACCCCCTTTTTGGCCAAAAACCCCCCAAAAAATCAGTTATTATTTTTTTATAAAAAAACGGCTCTAACGATTTTGATAAAATTTGGCTTATTTGTAGCCTTTAATGTGCCCTACCATATACAAAAACCCGCATCTTTCTAAAAATTCTCGTTTAGCTAATAATAATAATAATAACTGATTTTTGGGGTTTTTTTTTTCCATAAATTGGGTTGTTTTTCAAAAATTTTCAAAACCTTTTTACGTGCATCTATAAAGACCTAATTGACGTGTTTGGTGCAAATTTGTTCGAAATCGATAGAATAGTTTTCTCTCTAGCTAATAATAATAATAATATTTATTAGTTAATCGCCTACTTTAATAAAAGTATACAAAGCTAGAGAGAAAACTATTCGATCGATTTCAACCAAATTTGCACCAGACATGTCCAGTACGCCTGTATAGATGCACGAAAAAGGGTTTTGAACAATTTTGAAAAACAACCCCCCTTTTGGCCAAAAAACCCCCAAAAATCAGTTATTATTTTTTTATTAAAAACGGCTCTAACGATTTTGATAAAATTTGGTTTATTTGTAGCCTTTAATGTGCCCTACCATATTAAAAAAACCAGCATCTTTTTAAAAATTCTCGTTTAGCTAATAATAATAATAATAATAATAACTGTTTTGGGGGGTTTTTTGGCCATAAAGCGGGTTGTTTTAAAAAAAATTTCAAAACCATTTTAAGTGCATCTATGAAGACCTAATTGACGTGTTTGGTGCAATTTTTTTTCGAAATCGATCGAATAGTTTTCTCTCTAGATAATAGTAATAATAATAATATTTATTAGTTAATCTCCAACTTTAATAAAAAAACACTCCTACCCCACCCTACAAGTCACAGTGAATCTGTTTAGTAATTTAAATGTATTTGTGAGAAAGTATGTGCCAGTTCCTGGTACCGTTTATTTTATATTAATCTACATACTTTAAGGTACTTATATAAAAAAATCAGCCGTATTGCAAATTACTGATAGTTGTAACCTATACCGACTGGGCCATTTACTATATAGTGACCTTGGGTTCAGCAGTACTCATCTATGATCCCTTAAACGCTACGTCATCTGTCACCGCTCTGATACATCAGAAATTTACTGATCAGTGCATATTTAATTTGTTTATTAATATTTTTTAGGTTATGGTTTTATTTGGGTTCTTTATTATATTCTCAGGAAATGAAGTTCACGTATTTCTTCGTTAATTATTGTTAGGACATCGTGCTTTATGTTTAGTGTCAAGTGTATTTCTGTATTTAACGTTTGGATAGCAATTGATCTTATACCATAGACTAATATTTGATCTTGAATATAGAGCAAAATGGTAATTATTAGTTTGAATACATGCTGATTTTTTTATTTATCTAGATTCAGTTTCATAAATCTTTAAAAAGTTGTGAGGCTTAACAAATTTGACTAAACACAATTAAGTATAAGTGGTCAGGTTTCATCTGAGCTGTTGTGTTTGGTTTAGGCGTCAGTAAGGTGGTTTGGGAAGCTTACGTCTCAATCTGTTTCATGTGTTGTTAGGCTCCTGTTTCCCCTACAATGTCTCTGTCAAACCATAACCTTGTACCTCCCCTCACGCGCTGCTGACAGCTCAGATAAAACCTGTCCACTTGTATGTAGGCCGGCGTAACTTTACTATTCGACTCTAGCCTAATATTTTTACAGAGAACACTTTGTTTTACATTCTACTGTTAAATGTTGAATACAGGTAAACATACTGTGACATTATAGGTTTGTTTCTAGACCCTTTTAGGTATTTTTTTATTATTAGGCTATTTTTGCATTTCTGTTGCCATAGGTTAGCCTAGAGTCGAATAGTAAAGTTTCGCCTGCAGGCCTCCCTAGCACACCTAGCATGTCTCTAATCTGGGGAAAAAAATAGTGTTTGTTTTTATTTGAAACCTGGACAAAAGTTTACTTTACGACATTACACAATTTCATTTCATTTCATTTCATTTTATTTATAAAGCTGTTGACAAAATTTCAATTGTATAGCCATGGTCAAAGTATTTAAAAAAACGTACATTAAAAATATTGCGTACAATATTGCGGCTGAGATGCCAATGTATAGGCCTATGCAAGAAAATGCTCTTAATACATAATTGTAATGTTCAATTCTATTTATAAAGTTCTTAAATAAATAAAAACAGAAAATATGATTAAAAAAATGGCGCAAATTTAGGCTATTATTTATTATAATAGCCTCGTCTGACTTACCACAACAGAAATGCAAGAATAATTAAAAAAAAAGTATCCTATAGTTCTAACTTAGCCTATAGTCTTTAGTCACAGTATGTTTACTTGTATTTAACTTTTAAAAGTTGAATGTAAAACAATGTCGTCGTCTGCAAAAATATCAGCCGAGGTACGAATAGTAAATTTAGCATACACTAAATTTTTAGTAATTAATTACGAAGAGAAAATAAAACACCGTTTTTATACATTAAACTCTGGAAATATTACATGTAGTTCTAAGAATATCTTTTAGGCTAATTTTAAACTGTTTTATTTTTTGTTTGTCATATTTTTGGTTTTCATTTATTTCGGACACTAAGAAATAGAATTGAACATTACAATTACGAATTGGAGCATTTTCTTACGTATACGTTGCACCTCAGCCACAATGTGGCGTAGGTTCGTAATGTAATCTTTCGCAAAATTTACTTTGCGGCATCCAGCAGTTTTTTTTTCAAACGATGATTTTTTCTAGAAAATAGAGTAGGCCTAGTGATTAAAATTGTAAAAACGAGACTTACTTAGGGTAAATACACATTGTAAACATAGCTCAGCGTAGCGGATTTGGGAGAGAGCGCCGATGATTCACCCTGCCAGCGCAGCGTATATACGTCAACATTCGTTGTCAAAGCTGCCTCTGAAGATTTTGCTAAGTGAAAACTGTTATTTAAAGTGGATGTTGTGGAAAAAATTACGGTTTTTACTTTCTTAATATACTATATAGTAGGCTATAGAGAAAGTATAAGACTTAGTGATCGCAAAAAAAAATCGATGATGAGATTTTTGTGAAAATATCCGTTTTTAATTCAATTATCCCCCTGAGTTAAACAAAAATGGTTTTTACTAAATGTCTGTCTGTATGTCTGTCTATATGTCTGTATGTATACAAAGCTAGAGAGGGTACTCTACCGTTGACAATATCTTTAACCTCACGTCCATGATACAATTTCGACTTTCGTTAAGCAAGGGTAAGCTATATTGTTTTTTTGTTGACTTTTCGGCGGCTTTTGACCGGATTGACAGGAGAGCCTTATTCTATAAATTGTATTCTTTGGGTATTTCAACAAAAATGGTAAACGTTTTAAAAAATTTATATAACGGTACGGGAGCAGGGGTTTGGTGCGGGGATAGGGTTTCCGAATGTTTTGATACAAGTAAAGGTTTAAGACAGGGATGTCTATTGAGCCCGTTGTTATTTTCATTGTTTATGAATGATCTTGATGAGTGCCTTGGTGGGGGATGTTTGTTTGGAGATACTAAAGTGAGAGTGTTACTCTACGCTGATGACATTGTCTTGATAGCGCCCACAGCGGTAACATTACAGTATATGATTAATAACTTGGAAAACTATTGTGACATCTGGAAGTTAAAGATTAATTTAGAAAAATCAAAAATAATGGTTTTTAGGAATGGGGGTAGTTTGGGAAGAGAAAAATGGCGTTATAAGGGGGAGGAAATAGAGTGTGTTAATAATTATAAATATTTGGGATTGGTTCTTACACCTTCATTGTCGTTCCAAACGCATCTAAGTCAAAAGCTTTCTGCTTCTAAAACGGCTATAAATTATGTTTGGGCAAATTTAATGGGGAATAAATACGTGGCGTTAAATTCAAAATTTCAATGTTATAAAGCGGTTTCTCGGTCTATTTTGTGTTATGGGGTGGAGGTGTGGGGATACCGCCAATACGACACAGTCGAACAGTTGCTGCGTTTTTTTATCAAACGAATTCTAGGTTTACCGCCAAATACCCCTAGCTATATGTTATATATAGAAACAAATCAGGAACAGATTTATTTGTTTACGTTGAAGTTGAACATAAAGTACATGTTAAGGGTTTTTAAAATGTCTCCAAACAGGCTTCCTAACATATTAGCTAAGCAAATTATAAGTAAAAACTTGTGTTGGTTTAGGGAATGGCAATTGTTGGCAGAGAGGCATTCTGTTGCATTGTCTGTCGAGCCAGGGTTACAGGGAGGGTGGGGGGATCAGCTTTTTCGATTACTAAATGCGATACGAATTAATATGGGGCAAAGGTGCGTTCGATCAGCTGAGGCTTCCATTTATCACTCGACCTACAGAAATGTTTGTTTGCAGTTGAAAGACAGGGCTTATTTTAATAACGATATTAACATAAATGTAATTAGATGGGTTTTTAAATGCCGAGGGGAATTGCTTCACCTAAATTATAAGCCATGGATAAAAAATATTAATTATAATTGCTCACTGTGCAATCTGGGTGAAATTGAGGATGTTTTTCACTTTGTGGCTAGGTGTCCAATCTTGAGGTCGATAAGAATAGCATGGCTTAATTTGCCGGAATTATCTAGAGAGAAGTTTTTAAGTTATTTAAATGGTGAGGATTGGGTGCGGCTTGCAGGATTTCTGAGGCAGGCATGGCAGTACAGGTGGAATTGGATTAGTGAATTTAATTATTAAATTGCAGATTTAAGTTCTTTACCTTTGTTGGGGGGGGGGGGTACATTTGAAATATGTGCATAATTTGTATATTGGATATCTTTGCAATTATAATTATAATTATTATTTAAGTTACCGTACTTTTATTATTATTTGATTTGTTTTGTAAATTTAATTTAAGTATTTTTGTTTGTTTTTGATTCTCAGTAGTGTACCAACCAGGCAAGACGGTCGTATGATCATTGCCATCTTAATGCGAGCAATATAAGTTGTTTTTGTTTATGTTTATGTTTAAAAATAAAAGCATTTTTTCATTCATTCATTCATTCATTCATACAAAGCTAGAGAGAAATCTATTCCATAGATTTTTAACAAATTTGCACTAAACATGTCCATTAGGCCTGTATAGATGCACGAAAAGAGGTTTTAAAAAATGTTGAAAAACAACCAGGTTTGGCCAAACCTTTTATTTTTTTATAAAAAAACCACTCTAACAATTTTGATAAAATTTGGCTTATTTGTAGCCCTTAATATACCCTGCCATATGCAAAAAACCGCATCTTTCTAAAAATTCTCGTTTAGCTAATAATAATAATTTAACAGATTTTTGAGATTTTTTCGTCAAAAAAGGGGTTGTTTTTCAAAAATTTTCAAAATATTTTTTTCGTGCATCTATATAGACCAAATTGACATGTTTGGTGCCAATTTGTTCGAAATCGGTGGAATAGTTTTCTCTCTAGCTAATAGTAATATTTATTAGTTAGTGTTACTGTAATACAATTATGAAGTCACAGTGAATCTGTTTAATAATTTAAATATGTTTGTGAGAAAGTATGTGCCAGTTTCTGGTACCGTTTATTTTTACTCGTATTCTACTTATTTTGTATTGCAAATAACGAAATTATTGTAGGTAGTGCTACGTCCTCAATAAAATAAAACTTACTTGTAGCATACAAAGCTTTTGCTACTTTACCCACAGGTTCTCAATTGCATATCGACTGTGGTGAAGTTTGTGTTTCGCAATCCTCGCATACACCTCTGCTATCAATCACTCAAAATCCATGTATGAGACTAATCAGCTCCGCTCCGCTGTCGAAAACAAACTAGGTTGTTGTGAACCGCTATGCTTCCAGTGTGTATTGCCTCGCTAACAAAAATGGTTTTGATTTATCCTCACCGCTACGTTTGCAGTGTGTATTTACCCTTAGTTAGTTACAGATCAGTGTGAAACATAAGACATGTTAATTAATAATTTAACTCTGCAGTTCATTAAACTAAAAAAATGAAATAAAGGAAAAATACAGTACTATGAAAACATCTTAGCTTACAAAAATGCAACTTTGGTTGAACACGGCTCTCTATTAGTGTTCATTTTATTAAATTTCATTTACATTTAAATATTCTTTAAGTTATGTTACATTCTAGCCTATCTATAATTTTAATTTTCTTTCAGGCAAATTTATTGAAATATGTTCCAATATTAAATGATGGCCCCAAAACATTACTCCTAGAGAAGCATGTAGCATATATAGCAGCTTATGGAACGAACAAAGATGATTTTGTAAGTAAATTTTAATTGTTTTAATTTTTAGGGACGGTAACTAGGAATTTTTTTTAAAACTGAAAATAACCCATTTAGACTTTATTTAACAGCAGACAATATTTATAAGTAGCCTAGCTTAAAATGTATAGCGCACGATTTGATCCGAAAACTATGTAGCCTACTTAAATAGCAGCACTGACAGTCTTAATTACAAATGTGGACTTACCTCAAACAGGCCATCGTGAAAAAATATAAGAGTCCCATAAAAACCAAACTTTTTAGACCAAACATTTAAAATATGAATTCTATTCTAAAAATTTTACATATATATCTATAATTAGATATATCTATAATTTGCATATTATGTGCCAAAAATTTCTAGTTAGTTATAACAAGTTTTTTAGTTAGCTTTATGAAATTATAATAAAATTGATAATACAATAGAATTATATTGTTTAACACCTTGTGTTACATGGATATGCTCATCTTTGTCACAGCCTATACATATTATTATGTAATTATTTGTAATGCTTAATGTTTACTTAAATGTTTGTTTTATGTAGGACTACTGTATAACAGAGTACTTGCGTATGTCGGGAATGTATTGGGGATTAACAGCTGTGGACTTAATGGGACAATTACATCATCATATGAATAAACAGGAAGTTATTGAGTTTTTGCAGCAGTGTTTTCATGAAGAATCTGGAGGTATAAGTGCAAGCATTGGACATGATCCTCATCTTCTTCATACACTTAGTGCAGTGCAGGTTAGTATGGCTTATTGTGTTAAACATTGTTATAATTTTAAAATATTTTACCCACTAAAAGTTGTATTGTTAAATATTGTT
>JAGFPH010001094.1:196460-226269 GCA_018207615.1 Philaenus spumarius | reverse complement strand
ATTTCTTACTTTATTATTTTCTCTGTGACATGGACGCAAGTGTCACACAGTTCAAATTTGTTAATAAAAGAACACAAAATCAGGGTTGAGGTTATGCTGTTATACGAGGCTTGTCCAGAAAGTATGTACCGTTTCGTTCTACCGCTGGCACAGCGCTATCGACGATGCTCCGCGGATGCGCTCTAGTCTCCTTGGTTCATTGTTGAACAGCTGACGCAATTTCGGCAAAATTTTGTTGTGTTTACATTAGTTAGTGTGCACTAAAAATGTTTAAAACAATTTCTGATCCCGCGGACTGTGAAGTGCGTTCTGTAATACGATTTTGAACGCAAGGAACATGAATCCTGCTAAAATTAATCGCCAACTTACAGAAGTTTATGGAGAAAAAGTTATCAGTGATGGAATAGTAAGAGCATGGGTTCGGCAATTCAATGATGGGCGAACCAATGTCCATGACGAGGCTCGCAGCGGGCGGCCATCGGTTGTGAGTGATGAATTGGTTGAAAAAGTGAATGAGAAAATTTGTGGAAACAGATGTTTCACCATAAGAATGCTTTCTGATGAATTCCCACAAATTTCAAAATCTCTTTTGCACGAGATTGTGGTTAATCGCTTGAATTATTGTAAGTTCTGTTCCCGTTGGATTCCAAAAATGCTTACGGATGAACACAAAAAGAAGCGACTTGGCAGTGCATTGACTTTTCTCACACGTTACAGTGATGAAGTAGACGAATTTTTAAACAAGATTGTTACAGGTGATGAAACTTGGGTTTGTCATGTCACTCCAGAGTCCAAACAACAGTCAATGGAGTGGAGAAACTAACGATCATCCAAAAAACAAAAGTTCAAAACAACTTTGTCGACAAGAAAAATCTTGTGCACTGTGTTCTGGGACAGAAAGGGCATTCTGCTTGTTGATTTTCTACCCAGAGGAGAAACAATCAATGCGGAATGATATTGTGAAACACTTGAGCAATTAGACCATCCGACGTACAGCCCTGATCTGGCACCTTCTGATTTGCACTTGTTTTTGCACTTTGACAGCGATGATACGGAAGACGGTGTTCATCAATGGCTATCGTCAATGGCGGCATCTTTCTATGAAGAGGGTATAGAAAAGTTGGTTCCTCGCTACGACAACTGTCTAAATTATTTTTGAAACTATGTAGAAAAATAGTTTAAGATGTCCTCTTTATTGTAGAAATAAATTCTGTTGAAAAAAAATTGACTGTATGTTTTTTCTCAAAACGGTACTTACTTTCTGGACAAGCCTAGTACAAGATTTTATTTGACAAAATCAGTGTTATTTAGGGCGTTTTGTAACTAAGCTTACATTTTACATAATTTAATTAAAACTCTTATTATTATTAAACTCATAATTAATAGCTGTTTTGAGAAGATCTAAATTAATTTTCTCCATGACTGGCATTTAATGTAAATAAAAGTCTGGTCCATGTTTCTGATTAATAAAAATCAGTCCAACATAATTTGATAAATAATTATTTTTTGAATCAGAGAATTTAAAAATGGCTACTTATAAAGTTGATGTTTTATACATTTTTTAAGTTTTAATAATTTTCCATTAGAACAATTTTAAACTATAGTTTATAAAATAATAAATTAATAAAAATAAAATTGATGTGTATGAAACAACTTATGTGTATTATAATATGTACTGACCAATCACTAATCATAATTGGTAATAATTAGGGAAAGCTTGATGCTATAAATTTGGACAAGGCAGTTGAGTTCGTCTTATCTTGCCGTAACTTTGATGGAGGATTTGGTTCTAGGCCTGGTTCTGAAAGTCATGCTGGACTTATATATTGCTGTGTTGGATTTCTTTCAGTTACAGGTAATTTGTTTGCATATATAATTGATCTAATTATATAATTTTTATGGGTTTATTTTGCTACTATATTCCATACAATGTAATCTAAGAATTGTTTTAAAGCGAAAAACTGGTTAAGACATTGTTGTCTGTTTCAATATGGTGATACAACTCTCCTGAGCGTAATATAACTCCAAAACAAATTATAACTCTAATTAAAACTAGTTAACAAAAATTAAGTTTGGAGAAACAAATAACAACTTATTAAAGCTACAGCTAAACATAAATTACAATGTAAATGATTATTTCAAATCCTACAATTAATTCACAAGAAGAACAAATTGGAATAGCACCATATGTAGACTTAAAACTAATCAATATCGAATAACAACTGTAAACTTTGATTATAAATTAAAACACCAATATAGAAAAACTCTAACAGTAAAACATAACAAAAACATCTCAATAGAGCACTAAATAAATAACGTGAATTTAAAAATTTTATTAACTAGTTTTTGAAGAGATTAGTATTAGCGATGATAACCCTCAAGATTTGCCTCCCTTAAAAGAAAGAATAAAACAATGTGAAATTTTTACCACCATAAAAAAATGGGACTGCAAAAAATATCAAACCCCTCTTAATAGGTGCAGGTAGCCATACAACCATCCATATTAACCGTATTATCCATGCAGAGATAATATCATACCCTATCTCGCTCACTAAATATTGTAGCCTAAATACTCAGTGCATTAATTTGTTGACCCGGGTTCTGGTCTGATATTGACTTGAATACCTCCGTTTGGCACTTCCCGCTCAACCTATATTGTATTTAAATTGTAAATTTCAAATGTAGAGTAAGCCTAAAATATGTTTTTCTTGTTGTGGATATTCAGATGCGACTCGTGCCCATGCAATGGCTAATGCCTATGTGGACACATTTCCTTGTATTTAAAAATATGTATTTTTTGTATGTTATTATAAGGAAATAAAATTAATTGAATTGAATTGAATATAAGAAAACAGTTTAAACTAAAAATATAATTTGCTCTGCAACTTTTATTAATATCACAGATAAACTTGTCATTTTATTGGGTTTATTTATCTAATACTCTGTTTAGAAAATATCAGCTAATAACCATTTCAACAAATTATATCTATAGTCAACTCCCGATTATCAGGAATAATTACCGGCAAGACCATCACGAATAATGTGAAATCCCGGTTAAAGCAATTCGTTATAGTATAGGGCCCAAATACAAGGTATTATGCAAGAATTATAAACATAATTTTTATACTGTACCTTTAATCACTCCTAAAACGTATAAAAAAACTAAAAACAGCATTATTTAGATTGAAATAGCAGTACAACAATATATTATTTACAATGTTCAAACACGATTAAAATAGTACAGAATGTTCAACAACGATTAAAAAGTCCGTCAGAGTTTTTTGTTTTTTCGCGTTTGCTTCCTTTTTCAAAATTGTGGATCTTATTTTTCGTAACACGAGCTTGTCACGTAATAATGCATCGCCTTGACTGAATTATAACTGCTACTACTCTATTCTCTAAAAAAACGTGAATAAATGCTACTCGTGATTGCAGTAGCATCAGTTTCGTGTTAGTCGCTATTCGTTTGCTACAAGGCCGCCCGCCCTCCTGTCACCCGTATTTTTTCACTTCTCGCCCCATCACCTCTCTCTTCTCTCGGCCCGGTTGAGCCGCAACCCGTATAAACCGATCCCGTTTAATCGGGAGTTGACTGTATATCCATTTAGCATTTATACCATTTCCAATATTGTAGTAGTAAGTAAATCAATATATATATATATATATAATCAAATGTGCAGTGTAAATATTATGAAAGTGCAATTTCCTTAAGAAAAAATAGAAGAATTACTTCCTGTTGTGATTCAACTTATTTCAACATTACTTCAGTTCATGATCATCCTTTAAATGACCAAATTAAATATCAAACTTTATTCCATCCTTATTGTAATAATCAATTGTACTGCGATATCAAAAGAATTTGTAGACTATTTACATTGGCAATCAAATAACCAATTATAACTTATTTAATCTTTCCTTGTGTACATATTTGACCGTTCCTTCAAGTCTATCGTTTGAGGTCTGATTATTAGTTCTTATAAATAGTTGTTATAAAATTTGGATAACCAATAAATCAGATTAATGTGTGAAATTTGGAAAGATATATAAAGATTTAAAATATGGTTGGTGAGATAGTTATTATGATGGCGAGAAAAATGTTTTTTAACTAATCGACTTATAATAATAACAACCTAAGAAATAAATAACTAATGAGCTTGACTTGTGAGAAAGTAACTTAGATAAAATAAAACCTGAACACAAAATCTCACAATAAATACGTTTACTAACCTCAAACGCGTTTCAACGACAATGTCGCCATCCTTAGTGATGCACGGGCTACAGTATTTATTGTGAGATTTTGTGTTCAGGTTTTATTTTATCTAACCTAAGAAATAATTAATAATAATAAACAGAAAAACTTAAATATCATAGAAATCAGCACATTTTCATTTCATTTGAGTTACGCTAATTTCAAAGTTGATAATGGATCGATTATTTATTAAGGACACTTGGAGGACATAGATGGAGACTTACTTGGTTGGTGGCTTAGTGAAAGACAGCTTCCATCTGGTGGGCTCAATGGACGCCCAGAGAAATTACCTGATGTTTGCTATTCTTGGTGGGTGTTAGCTTCACTAACAATGCTTGGAAGACTTCATTGGGTTCACAAGGAATCTTTACAACAGTTTATCCTAGCATGTCAGGTAACTTTGTTAAAATTCATAAATTAATATAAAACATCTTTTATTTCTATTTATGAAATGCCCCAAAGTTGGGCGTTAAAATTATCATATAACTTCTTAAAAGTCCACGTTGTGGAAGCCAAAATTATAATCTATCTAAAAATATCTTTATTTGTTAACATCTAAAGCATCTACATAGAAATAATTACTCAAACACACAAGTTTAAGGTCAACATTATCATGAACGTATTTATTGAAATTTTGTAGCATCAATATTGCATATTATATTAATTTTCTAATTCGATTTGCATTGATCAAGTCTTTATGTATCCTTGGCTTAGCTCATTTGTAATGCAAAATTTAAATATCTTTAAAAGTCTATTTTTGATTAATTTATACTTAATTTGTCTCAGGGTAGGCACTCTGCTGGTGCTGAATGTACCTTTCTCCTTATTACACGCATATGAAATTAAAGTTTACTCTTATTATGAATATCATAGAACAGTTCAAGTTTAATAGAATGTCTCTGTTTCCTAAATGAATTTCTTTAAAATGTTAAGTTGCACTACCTATTTAATTGTTTCTGTTCATTAAGTGGTCAAATTGTTTATTAAAGTATAACTGTAATAGAGTCTACCAATCTCTATGCAAATATAGTCAATGAGTTTATGATTAGTACTTTAAAACTTTCGAAAATTAGCACTGTATTATTAGACAACTTCACTGGGCAATGGCTTCTCTACGACTACTTTTTAAAAACGACGTCACTTTTGGCTTGATGACGCTCTTGAAGCTACGGGGTTCACTTCCTTCCGTGTAAAATTTTGTATGTACTTTAGATGGTTTTAATTAGTCGACGGCGTACGAGTATCTGGTGGTATCATCGGAGTAGGCCTTTTGTTGGATTGCAGGCGTTTGTCGTCTTGCTCGGTGTAACAAATATAGTGCGTGTTTTATCGTATCGGTATTCACTTGTTTTGGAAGTTTTTATAATAATTCTTGCATAATAAATTCATTTTGATTGTACTGTTCTAGTTTCTAGATACAATATTACTTATCGTAATGATTTTACCGTGACAAAATAAACTGACTTCTGATTAGTTAGTTTACATTTACACAGCTGATCTTCACTAATTTTAATATTTGTAACCCAATATAGGGTTCAATGGATACTTTAAATAACAATAGAAATTACACTTTATATAATTATTCAGGGCTTACAATTTAATTTACATACGCTAAACGTTTATTCTAATGTATTTTGGTTTTGTGATCAGCGGTTCAAGCTAGTAAAGTTTATTTTTAATTTGCGATCGGTTCTTTCAGTGTATTCGATATCTACAAATGGAATTTTGAATTGTTTCTGTTGATGCCATGTTATTAATAACATGTGGCTATTCGTGAATTTACTTGTGATTGATAAATAAATATGTGAATGTGTTTTGGTGTTTTTTGTTTCAAAATAATGTTTCATTATGCATTGTTTTGGTTGGAGGTTACATTCGGTTAGGTTACAAATGTCTTTACCGTAGGTTGGTTCTGAATTACTTATCTAGTTTACAAATATACATTGGTTGTATTGAATTTAACATCTAGGTACAGTATTGTTATTACGTCTGCTTGATTTTTGAAATTTCTATAGCTATTTGCATTTTTCTATTACATCGTAGGCTAGGCTATTTAAGAATGTTGGTTCCAAAAGGTTGGGTTATTCGTAGGCTACTTTTATATTTTTATTTTTGATATGTTTGTGATTTGGTGTTATTATATTAAATGAAAATGTTTTAGTATTTAGTTCATAATTTGTAATGCATTACACAAGCTGGAAGTTGCTTAGTAAAATATTTGGTTTGCTTTTGTTTTTTGTTCAAATTTTTGCTGGGCCTATTAAAATTATCGCCAATATTATACATGGCTGTAAATATCTTAAAAATAATAATTTTAGTAACAGCATTTAACCGTTTATTTAAAAATCTACGAATATCCTCCCAAACTTTGATAAACTTTTCTTAACACAGCTACTTAAATTTGTAAACAAATCCAATGTCCTTTATAGTGTCCAATATTGCTTTAGAAAAGGAAAGTCAAGAACAAAAGCTATACAGTGGAACTTGGTTATAACAGCATCGGCTGTAACGTCAACTCGGGTTTAACGTCACATTTTATACAGACCGGCCAAAATTGAACATTTTATGTTGTACGAAAACCCGTTTATATCGTCAACAAATATCGCGGCGCTCGGCTATAGCGTCAAAAATTTTGCGATACTTAGGTAGCAAAAGTGGTAGTGTGCTTGTATTATGTCCCAAAGTTCATAGAAACAATGTGTAGAAACAACAAAAGCAAAAACAGGTCACAAGCCGGACGTTGAGCTGGTGACGGGATGAAACTCTTTTGTGTAATTGGTGTCTCGAGGGGGCGGGGGCTGTCCCGCATACCTGGGTCTTATCCCTTCCCACCCCTACATTCTACAAGGTCAATGACTGTGGTGACACAGGCACACTGTACTGTATTGTTTGTTTCATTAGTTACGGTTGCACAACGGAGAGAATTTATTTTTCTGAAAGGACCGTTCAAAAGAAGATCACAGATTTTTTTCGACTGTAAAGTAAGATTTTTATTATAAAATATTTAATTGTGAAAACGTATCATTTTTTTATTAATGTTTTTTTATTATACTATTTCAATGTACGAGTAGATTTCAATAAACAGTGTTGTACTGTATATAGCAGAACATTTGCGTTTTTACTTTGTCCTTTCACTCAGATTTAAGGCTGCTTTTTTTATAACGTCACTCGGATATAACTTTAAAAAACTTCCAGTCCCTTTGATGATGTTATAACCAAGTTCCACTGTATATGATTTAATGGTCTTTAATTTAAATTAATAATTTGTCCTCACAATGTCTGAGCATAGGATAATTCAATTTCCCAATGTGAAATATTCCAATATTTCAACCCAATAAAGATTTGGCCTAATGTAGTCAGAACCAAAAAATACTGTGAGTGGGATCGATTTTTAAAAAATAACTGCCGTTTGAAAACCCTAACGTAGATAAACGAGAACACTTTTAAAAAATCAATCTTTCGAACGAGTACTCTTATTACTTATGATAACACAAACAAATTACATAACCCAATGAAATTAATCAGACGATTCCACATATTTAAGCTAGTATTCGATACACAAACGTATCAACAACTTATAATTTTGTTAAATCTAAAATAGCTATGAAATCCCAATTTGGTGTGTGTACGGTTTTAAAATTTCCATCTTATACAAACTTTGACGGTAAATTTTTATTTTATAGAATAGAATCCTCCCAATAGGTTTTTTATTCACAAAAAATGTTTGGAAACTGACCTGTCAAGTCATTAGCCACTGGTTTTGCTGCCTTAAGTTAGGATGGCACGACCTATAGTACTTTCGGGAATAGAAGAGGTTTAATAGCTTTTTGAGCAACATCTTGAAAACCCGCATCGACCTACTTATAAAAAAATACAGTTTTCACATTCTTAACTAAACCACTTTTAAATTGACTTTCATAATGTGGCATTATTATAAAATATATAAGTAGATTTTTTGGTACCAAGCTTTGTTTCTCCAAAATTTATAGTAAAATAGAGATTTCATTATTGGATTATCAATGGGGTTAATATACTGTATTTTACTCTTTTACTTCATATGTTCTTGAGAAATTCACCTTTGACTGACACATTCACAATTAAACCTATAAGGCTTCCGTTCCTTTTTTTTAAGGTATGCTAACATAATAAACTATAAATAAATTATTCAATCCAGTATGTTTTAAATTAAGTTTGATAAAACTTTGAAAATTGTAGTCAATTTGTGACTTTTTTACAGGACAGTGAGACAGGTGGTTTTAGTGACCGGCCAGGGGATTTGCCTGACCCTTTTCATACACTGTTTGGTGTAGCAGCTTTAAGTCTCCTTGGTAATACTGACATCAAAGAAGTAAATCCTACATACTGTATGCCACAAAGTATTATAGACAGATTACATCTGCGGCCACAGAAACTAGTTGTATAGACTCACTTAATTTTATGATTGCTTCAAATATATTGTCTCTTTATTAAGTACTGTAAATTTGTAAAATAGTAATATTTAATGGAATTCTTAACTATGATCAGTAATTTTGTCACATATTGTTATTTAAAAAAAATGTTTTCCTGAGCTTTACTTATTTGTATGTTAGAAATATATACATTATATACTGTAATGAAAACTTATGAATGCAAAAATAGATATCTTCATAATATTTACTCGAAAACTACTTATTCTGCATCTCTTTATAGATATGGTATTATAATTAACTATAGTTAATTAACTTCTAATTTTGGTTTGCTAGTGAATATTCAAGGAGATTGGGAGTAGATTTGTCTACCATGAATTCTGGAGGAGTATAGATAACATACAAAGTTAAAAAATGGAGTCAGTGGGAAAGCAGATAACTGCTACAACTAATTTTATCGTAAATATATAATGTTTACTTGTTCTGTGAACCCAGAAATGAAACACTTTGGTTAATTGTTTAGTTTTATTGATAAATGACAGGTATATGTAATATAGATTTTTGTTTTTTATGACCTGTCCATTATGTAAGTTTTTAATCACAAGTAAAAAAAGCATTTTTAAAGAATATTTAGTTATAGTAAAATAATTTTTCTATAACATTCGGAAATAAATAACTTTTATTTAATCATTAGTTGTATAATTTGATTTCCTTCTTGAAAACATGAATCCAAAAACCTGGTTTTTTAGTTGAAAATGTCATCATTGTCAAGTTTAGATTCATCTACATTTATACCTTCTTCTGCTAGTTGTTTTACAAAATCTTTTTCTGACTCTAAATTAACTTTAATTTCACTTTGCAAATTATCAAATTCAGGTAATTTTTCTTCTATCATATGCTCAAAATTATAACTATCCAGGATATCTTGAACTTTTCTTTTGAGTGGTTCTTCAATAGCATCTATGATTTGATATCTAAGGATATTTGGCAAAATGTTGATAGCAGCTTCAAGCAAGTAGTCCAAAGTACCTGTACCGTCTGCCCGAAGTTGAATATTTCCCAGTTCCAATTGGAGGTCATGCAGGATAGGTCGCTGTCGAATGTCCAATGATTGGTTCAGTTTGCTTTTAACATTAATATACTCAACTGTAAAAGAATTTTTACCAGTTTTTGAAAGCCAACTTGTTGAAGAAGCTTCCCATTGGCAGTTTCCCATTAATTGCTGGGTACCCACTTCTACTCCCACATGTAAAGTATTATTTTCCATTAAAATAGTCAAGTTTCCAATTCGATAAAAAGAAGCTACACCTTTAATCCACATATTTGTCACAACTAAACTAAAAATACCTGCATTATAATGATAATCATCAATTACAAAAGGATCAAAACCCATGTTTCTAACCATCTTTCTTCCCTCTGCAATAGCAATATCTACTGGTGGTACAGAATTAGGAAAGGTTTTACTGTAACTTCTTAAATTTTTATTGACATTTTGGCGAATGTCTTTGTTAATAACACCAAGTATAAAAGGTTTAATGGAATCCAAAATAAAAGGACCAATTGTATTAACAGCACCTTGGAAGATTGATGCTAGGAAACCAAGGTTTTGGAAATCTAGTGAAATGCTGTGAACAACTATATCCATATTGATATCACTGGCTTCTAGATTTCCCAGTCGAGCAACTTCGAGTTTGGCTATTCCTTCAATATATACATCAGATAAAGTGATGTTGCATCCTCCTTTGCTTTTTGAAATCCATGTCGCTAAAGTGTAGTTTCCCAAAACCTCCAATTTTTCAATATAGACAAGTACTTCAACCTGAAACACACCAGCAGTTAAATCAATTTAGTTTTGACGAATTTGTGTCACAGCTTTTAAATACATAGGCTTACATGAAAAACTTTTATTCTAAAATCACTTTTCAGTGCCAAATAATCACCTTTATTCCCAGACCAATTTGGTTTAAAAGTTATTAAATGCATTTACCTCAAAATATAGTATGCCTAAAAAGTATGTTAAAATAACATAGCTTTAAGTTTTTGTATCAAACAACATTCAAAGTAGTATTAGCCTATCGTGTTCAGCTTTGTATAAAATAAAATACCATACTTTTAATTTTACAGCCAGTGACCTCTTTTGTTTCTTCTTTTAATACATTTTGGCATGTCTATTCCACCATCAGAAAATCTTTTGTTGATTAGAGGTTTTTAAATGTGTTTGTGTCTTCTATCTAAAAGCTTCGACAACCTCCAATCAACAAGAGATTTTCTTATGACGGTGATAGATACCCCGAGACGCAAGAGAAGAATAAACAAAAGAGGTCACTGGAGGGAAAATAAAAGGAATTATACTTCATTATATGCAATTATATAATGATACAATCATCTTTTAATGTTAAGAGACAGGTTATGTAACCCCAAATAAGTTAATACCATTGACAACGAACTAGGCCTAAATTATTTCAGCAACCAAAGGACGTACCTAACCTAAGTACAAAAATAAGACAAAGTCCAAATAAAGAAATCTCGATCATGGCACTATTAGAATAAAATAAAATAAAATATTGTAGCATAAAAAAGAATAATAATAATTGTAATGGCAAAACAATTTAGAGTTGGAAAGATATAGGTTTTTATAGGTTAACACTCTAGCCTAGTTTAACTAAGTAACACAGACCATAGACCACATAAACACATTATTTCTACAACATATGACTTTCACAATTGACACATCCATATAAAAACAAGAGATTTCATAATACCAATCATGTATTTATTTAAAAACATTGTACTGAAGTAAAGTCAACTAGACATCAAACAGATTCTTTTGTTACAAGTAGACCGACAGCCATGTTTGACGTTGCATGAGAATCCATCGCTCATTATAGAAATTTAACACATTATGGTAATCATTTGCGGAAGAAAAATAGTTTTGCCGACAATTTAAAAAGCTAATACTTTACAAAATCCAACCATTATAAATGTAAAATAGATTAATTATAAAATGTACTATGTCTAGAATTAGTATAGTCAAAATGCAATAGTAACATCTGTGGTGAAAATTCATAATACTGTTTGTTTACATATGTTGAATTCTTATGTTATCATATGTTCAATTCTTAATAACAATTTAATGTTTATTTTCATGCTATCAGTTATGACTAGTTTTAAGATGAATAAAACCTAGATTTATTTTGTAAAGGTTTTCTCTTTTATGACAATTTATTCATCTTAAAAGAACTTTAGTTCTTTTGTTAGTTTTACATAATTTAATTTTGTATTAATTTTTGCTGAAATAGAAAGTTATTTGAAACCAACATGATTTAATACAGAACCTAATTCTGAAAACTCTACTCAGCTATGGAAGCATTGGAGAAAAACTTTTGAGAGCTTTCTTGCAAAGATAACTAAAAAAGAAGAACTAACATCAGAAGACAAATTAAATCTTTTAAATAACCACATATCACAGCCAATTTTTGATTATTCTTTAAAAGTTTTGTTGATCAATCTTTTCTATGCAAAAACAAAATCAAATTTGTTTCTGGAAAAGGTAAAGTGCAATAGCTTCTACTTCTTTATCTTCTAGAATTGTCGGTCATTGTATTGTTAATTGAACTACTACCTTCAATCAAAGCTTGCAGTTCTTACTGACTTGTGTGCAGACATGATTATAGGTCCCATTGAAACAGCACTCTCAAATCCAAGTTTACTTTGGTGGTTCAAAAACTCCCCTAAATGTTTGTGCTTTGGCTAAAGTGAATATTGAACCCACACCTCTATTTCATAATCTAACAAAAGATATCAGATCTATAGTAAGTAAATCCCGTAAATTACTTGCGGGAGGAATAATAGAAGAAAGTCATTCACCTTGGCGAGCACAGGTCCTGGTCACTACTAACAAAAATAGCAAAAAGCCAATGGTAATAGACTATTCCCAAACTATAAATCGTTTCACTTTACTGGATGCTTATCCTCTACCAAGTATTAAATATATTGTATCACAAGTATCTAGCCACTCAGAGTTCAGTACGATTGACTGGTCCAGTGCCTACCACCATATTCCGTTACGAGAAGATGAGAAACGATACATTGCCTTTGGAAGCTGCTGGACGTCTATACCAATTTTGTCGAGAGCCATCAGCGAGTTATAGATGGCATCGTGAAGGTGGAAGGACTCGTAGGAGTGTATGCATATTTTGATGATATAACCATCTGAGGGAAAGAACAGGATGAACATGATAGAAATCTCACAAGTTTCCTAGCAGCTGTAAAAAAGTACAACCTTACTATTAATGAAAAGAAGAGTAAGTATTCTGTACGTTCAATACAACTACTAGTATATAAAATTGAAAACAAAACTGTAAAGCCTGATGAAGAATGTCTAAAGCCTTTGTTGAACCTTCCCCTACCTACTGATTCAGCATCTCCTAATAGAACAGTGGGAATGTTGTCACACTACTCAAAATGGATCTCAAACTACTCTCAGAAAGTTTAGTTAGTACAAAATCTTTCCCGCTTTCATCAAAAGCTATCTCAGATTTTGAGCTAATGAAAGAAGAAATTGCTCAATCGGCATTATCTGCAATTGCTGAAGACATCCCGTTTGTAGTTGAAACTGATGCATCAGAACATTCTATAGCTGCCACTCTTTCACAAGCAGAACGCCCAGTTGCATTCTTTTCTCCAACGCTTTCCCCCAGCAAGGTGCGACATTCAGCTGTAGAAAGAGAAGCATACACAATTGTTGAATCTCTAAGAAATGGAGACATTTTCTTGTTGGTCGCCATTTCAAATTGATACCTGGTCAAACGTTTGTGACTTTTATGTTGGACCAACATCACAATAGCAAGATTAAAAATGAAAAGGTACTCCGTTGGCGGTTAGAACTCGCATGCTTCAGTTATGATATTGTTATGACCAGGCAAGCAGAATGAAGTTGCGGATGCACTATCAAGATTTTGCGGTGCTACTGGAGCATATAAACTTTACACTTTACATTCAAACATTGGACATCCAGGAGTTACATGAATGAGTCACTGGATGAAAAGCCGAAACTTAACATTTTCTATTGAAGAAATCAAGAAGATGACTGCCTTGTGTCCAGTGAGTGCCGAACTCAAACCACATTTCTGCAAACCTCAAGAAATGCATTTAATAAAAGCAACTACACAATTTGTAAGATTTAAAGTGGATTTTAAAGGACCTTTGCCATCCCAAACAAAGAATATGTACTTGCTAACAATCATAGATGAATATTCTTGTTTCCCATTTGCTTATGCATGTGCAAACTTGACTGCGAGTACTGTAATTGAGAAGTTTTGCGATTTATTCAGCATATTTGGTACTCCATCATACATCCACACAGACAGAGGATTTTCATTTATGTCTAACGAATTAAAAACGTTTCTTCAATCTAGAGGTATAGCTACAAGTAGAACAACACCATATAATCCCCAAGGCAACGGTCAGGCAGAGCGACTAAATGGAACTCTTTGGCAAACTATATCTCTCAACTTAAAGAGTAGAAATGTGCAAATCAATCAATGGGAAAAAGTTATAAATGATTCTCTACACTGTGTAAGATCGTTGTGTGCACTGCTACAAATATGACCCTACATGAGAAAATGTTTGTTTACAGCAGAAAATCAACAAATGGACTATCTATGCCAACATGGCTCATGACACCTGGAAAAGTACTCTTGAAGCGATATGATAGACAAAGTAAATACTATCCACTTGTTCTTGAGGTAGATCTGATAGAAGCAAACCCAAACTATGCCATTGTGCAACTACCAAACAGAAATGAAGAAAACGTATCCCTTCGCCACTAAGCTCCGAGAGGCAATTGTGAGCGGCTGCCAGGTGAATCTGATTTCAACAGCCTAAGATCAAGTATAATTATATCTCATAGAAGCCCTACTAGACTAACCTCACAAGATAGTACAAATAAAGAAGACAGGCAACCAACAGCAGTATCACCAGAAACTTGCATACAACAAGAAGTAGCCGATTTCTAGCCAGAACTGACAGACCCAGGAATTGATGATCAACCATCTGAACTTAGGCGATCCCATCGACAAAGAAGACCTCCCGCATACCTGAAAGACAACGACTGAAAATCAAGAGAGGAAGAATGTGGTGAAAATTCATAATACTGTTTGTTTACATATGTTTATCGTTTAATTCTTATGTTATATGTTCAATTGTTAATAAAAATTTAATGTTTATTTTCATGCTAACAGTTATGTCTAGTTTTAAGATGAATAAAACCTAGATTCATTTTGTAAAGATTTTCTCTTTTATGACAACATCAAAATTTTTCAAAAATGATTTGCAAACTGGGTCCTGGAATTTAAAAAAACCTATAGTAACCAAAATTAAATTCATAACAACGTTTAAAGAAATCCATATATCTAATTATTAAAAGTAAACAAAATTCAATGGAATATTTTATGAGTATTATTTTACGAAAATATTGCTTAGTAAAATGAAAACGAAAGAAGCAACCCAAGGACCCAGAAGGCAAGAGATGCATCGCTATTGGTTGACCTAAACTACAAAATATGAGAGGATTTTGAATCAGTGCCGGGAAGAAGAAGATGCCGAAGTTGGCATGGCTTCAGGACTCTTATTTTAGATGCCGGACAGTGTAGACATTTTGTATGTGTTTTTTTTTTAAATTAAGTGAAAAGTGCATGCCACAAGTCGTCAAACTCCACCGAAATGATAGTACTGTATTTCAATTATATACGTGTGAACAATCATGAATTTTGAACAATGCCACTGCTAAATATAATTTTTTTATAAACTAAACTGAAAACAGGCAACCTGCCAATGAATAGGTCTATATGCCTACAATATAACTTCATATATAACTATATAGAACCTGAGTTCTCTGACATTGAATTTGTTTCATGTGTTTAAATCAGATTCCACCAAGTATCTTTTTTTGCTTTTGTTGTTTCTGTTGGACATTTTTACATCATTACGAATCATAAAACTTTGATTATGTCAGCTCGGGTACTCAACCCTAAGATTAGAGTAACAAGAATGAGATGAACATTATAATAAATCATTCTTTCATAATATTAAAATATGTAAGTACCAATAATGGAATTTGAGAATTTGTTATTGAACTAGTGGACATGGCAATGCTACGCTATTGCTTGATTTACCTAACCTAAAATTATATTCAGTTTTTGATCCAAATCAGTTGTTGATCAAAATCAGCTGTTGATCAAAATCAGCTGTTTTAAGCTTTTCATATGAACAGCTGTTTTTTGTGCCCCTGATAAAATCAAAAGAAATCTTTCTTCTTCTTCCTTAAGATTGACCTTCCATAAGATTAACATGTCAAATTTGAGGGCCACTGGGGCGAAGCCCTTAACATACATTGAGCTCATTTTAAGGGAAGCACAACTTCAGAGTGAGCTCTGTAAAATGACACCAAAAACATCAAAATCGGTTAAAAACTCTAGGAGGAGTTCTACTCACAAAATAACCCCTAGCAAATTAATTATGTATAGATAAACCTTTTAACCTGTATATGTTCCTTTTTTACTTTCTCCACCCTATACGTAGTATATGGAGAAAGTATTGTTTTCGTAAAAATGTTCGAATTTGAATTTTCAGTTGAATTATCTGTTTTGGTGCTCCCAGAACCCCAAAAAATGGTTTAGTGCAATTATCTGTGTTGGTGCTCCCTGAACCCAAAAATATTTTTAGTGGAATTTTTTGTTTTGGTGCTCCCTGAACCCAAAAAAGTGTTTTTAGAGTGGTGTCTGTCTGTCAGTCTGTCAGTATGTATACACGACCAGAGAGGACACTATTGGTCCGATTTTCATGAAATTTGGTATGTAGGTACTAAACCCTAATATCTCCAGGCGTTTTTTTCATTTTTTGGAATTTTTAATTTTTAAGGGTAATTTACCCCTAAAAACCCATAAAAAACGAAAAAATTGCAAATTTCTAAAAAACGGCTCTAACGATTTCGATCAAATTTTCAGTATTTATAGTGCTTAAGATGCCAAACAAAATGACACCACCCGCTTTTATCAAAACTTCGGCGTTTTATAATTATGGGGAAATGTTTAAAAATAAACAAGTTTATGTTGTCAATCTAGCATCGCGGCGGCGGCCGCACAGGGTAGCACCATGGTAGCGATCACGGCCAGTAATTCAAAGGTCGCGCGATCGAATCCCGCCTAGGACAATAATTTTTTTATATGATTGACGTAGGTAGAATATTATTTTTTTTGTTTTGTTCTAAAAAGTAATAAATAAAATGATTGAAAACAATATTATTTTGACTACGGTAAGTTGGGAGAAAGTTTGTGTCAGTTAACTGATACCGTTTATTGTTTGATATTTTGCTGACTTGTAATTGGTGTTTAGACTTAGTGCTCTATATTTACTGAAGAACTGAAATATTAATAAATATAATCCTTTGATAAAAGTATATGATTCCTATAGAAGCATAATTAGTAATCTTTACAACTAGAGACCTGGATACTAGGAAAAGTGCATTTATTGTCATGTTTTGTGTTTGCAAATTGTAGATACAGAGGCGAAGACAAAAAAGAAAATGGAGCTTGGAGAATGGAAA
This sequence comes from Philaenus spumarius, assembly GCA_018207615.1. Classification (NCBI taxonomy): domain Eukaryota; kingdom Metazoa; phylum Arthropoda; class Insecta; order Hemiptera; family Aphrophoridae; genus Philaenus; species Philaenus spumarius. Next base: position 209,009 of record JAGFPH010001094.1, on the reverse strand, counting down.
GAATTGAAGGATCTAGACTCAAGGAACTAGAAACAGAGAAACACTTATGGGGGACAATAAAAGGTGCACTTATGGAGTCTGCACATATGGCGTTAAGGCTGAAGGGAGGAAAGAAAGGAATCATTTATAGTTTGATACAAGTTGTAAAGAAACAAAGAAAGAGTAAAAAAGAAATTAATCTTAAAAAATGTATGTACTTAGATAAACAAATGAAATGGGGGGTTTATAATACAAGGAGAAACGAAACATACAACGTTATAAAGACTACAGATAGAATGATATCCCATACTTCAAAATAAAATGTAATTTAAAAGACAAAATATTTAGGTAAATCAAGGAATGCAAACCATAAACTAGTTTGTTCAAAGAGTCAACTAGTAAATTGATAGAAGGTGACATTTGCCAAGATTGGGGTCCTCTTTATGTGAATTTCCCACGAGAAGTTTGGACACCGTGTGTGCGGATTGCGCAAGGGCATTCATTTGAATTGTGATTATCAGGCGAGACACTAGCAGCGAGCCTCCATTTAAAAATTAGTAAATTGTTTGCGTGTGAAAGTTGATATACTTTGCGTTTTGTTAAATATTTCAAGTATTACAGTATTTATTTTAATTAGGCCTATCATTTATATTTTTACAAATTTACAACAATTATTAATTGGTATTTAATATAAAAATGTCAGTAGAAAATGGACAAGTCATTTATAGAAATTATTCGCAATCAACCTTGTTTGTGGAACATAACAAGCGATGAATATTCTAATAAAACTTTGAAAAAACATTGCCGGAATGACGGGAACTATGAACATTCTGAATGTTTCGAAAATAAATAGAAGGTGGCTTTAACATCAGACTCTGGTGTTACAGAGTCACGGACACCGACCGCTGCCAGTGTACTGTACACCGGTGTCTCGTCTGTTGTTAGTCTTAGATTTGTTATCTTTCAGTCTTGTTGAATTCTTAGAAACTACCAATAGCACACTCAGAAATTTAGTGTAGAGATGATAAAACATTGTAATTTATTTTTGTGTGAAATTATTAATATTGTGCTCAACAATGTAAGTTATTAGTTTGGCATTGCATGGAATGAAAAGCAGATTATTAAGTTAATAATATAGATAGATAGTTATTATTAGTTATAGATATATTATTTACAAAGTAATTTACTGTATTATACAAAGCTCATACTAGTGGAAAAGAAACAAAGAGAAGGTGCACTACTGAATTATGGTAAAATAAAATTTTTGCAATTTTATTTAAAACTCAAACTTTTATTTAAAAATGTATTATTACTTCTTTAGTAATTGTAGGCAACAATAATAAATTTGGAAAACCAACCTACCAATCATTGTAAATTTTTATTAGGATCCATATGTTCCTATTGGCCACTATCATAACAAGTAAGAAAGACTTGTTTAGAATCAACACATAAACTGCAATCCTGTTTGCGATCAAGAATGGCTTTAAAAATAAAAATGTTTTATCATAAATATGAATTTGTTTAAATATTTAGTTATGTCAATAAAATGTATTTATTTTACAATATTTTTTAGACCAATTTGTTTTAAATATTAATGCGGCACGTTCTTAACCAAACTAAAAGTTGATATTTATGTACGTGAACGTTTTACTTTCTTATTATTTATTTTTATATTAAATGATTCACTAGACTCAGTTCTAAGTTTGGAGGAAGTGTAAACATTAACTTCAAAGTTATAAATTATTTTTTTAAATTAAATGTAAAGAAAATTAAACTGCAATTAAAGGATTTGTTAAAGCCTTGCCCCCTTATGTATGTCTGTGTAAACTAAAAACAAGAGGAATAAAAGTTGCAGGAAGAATAACAACTACGTGAACAATATATTTAAAAAAAGGCTAAACGTTATTGGCTGGTACAAAACGTGCATTAGTATGAGTCATCTAAGAATTATAAAAAATAAATGGAAAATCATAAATTTTAAGTCTATTATCACTCACAAATTAAAAATAAATTTGCGATTACATAAACTTGTTTTATAAGACAAATATTTTATCCAAGCAGTGAGGGAGTTTTAATAGAAGTATTTCACCTTACCATTTGAAAAAAAGTTATTTTATGAATGGGTTAACATTTTATTTTTTGTTTAAATTACTAAAGTTTGTCAAAGATCAAAACTCAGACACCAAATGTAATGTAACATCAGTTTGTAAATAATTAGTTATAACCATAATTACCTTCAAATCTGCTAAGTTGGAAGAGAAAGTATCAATACGAAATTTCGATAGTCCATTTACTGTTGCATTTTTTATTTCAAGTGTTGCTGCAAAAGATATTTTATGTTTCAAGTCGGGTACTGGCATTGGATCTTGTATAGGAACTCCAGGCATACCAACTGGATCAGCATTCTTGTAGTGCTCGAGAATCAGACGTATCTGATCACTCAGTTTATTTACATGTACCATTGCAACATTTGTAGTTACATTTCCATTACCTGAAGAAATAAAACCAATTCATTAAAAATCAGGCTTTTTAACAAAATCCATTCAAGAAAATAACTTTAAACAGTGTCATTCAAAAGGTAACCAATTATTTAGTTATTAATGAATATGTAGAACAATTTAATCTTATAAACAACAACAATAATTATATAAAAACATGAGTTTTAATCATATAATTTGGAAAAAGTTAAGCAACTTATGAATTTTGTGGAATTGCTTTGCAAAGACCTCTAAAATTTTCAAACACAAACATTGCTTGTGATACTTCATTTTACACATCTTGGATTAGAAAATAGTTATCTTTGACCATTCCAAGCTTTCTAATGTTTATTTTAATTCAGTTTATTTGTTAAGAGTAGAAAATAATGATACCGTAATATGGTTCAGTATTTTAGAAGGGAGAAGACTACTTTCCATATGAACTGGAACTGAGTACTGTCTTGTTGACTGAATCTTTTTATTTTAACTAAATCTATCATGCAGAAGCAGAACCAATAAACACGGTCCAAACACTCTACAGAAAAATTTAATGGTTGCCATTTTGTTTAGGAAAGTTGCAAGTTACTTTTCCACAAACCAAAATGTTTAAAATGAGATATCACAAGTTAAAAGTTTGCTCTTTTCTTATTGGGCCAGAAGGAGGGAGGGTATGCTGCCTTATTTGTTGATTTTTCTGTTCCTATCTAGGTTAACCATGTTTGAAATAAAGAATCTGCCAACGGTGTACTACCCACAGTAAACTTCAAAATTACTACAGTTAAATCTATTTGCTTTACACAATTGCAAATATTTTTGGGCCGTACTTGGCTGGTTTTTGAGGCATGTAGTGGGCAAAAGCTCCTCATTGAAAATGATGTAAGATTTCATCGATTGTTACAAATTCACTAGTAGCTAACAATTGATTAAGTTTTGTATGAATAAATCTAAGCTTAATTGTTACAAGTTTGTCTTTCATGTTGTTCTTGCTATTAAACTTAATGCACTACAGCAAGTATAAAACATAAATGTAGCTCTAAGTATTGGAATGCTTGTTTTGTCACTTGCTAAAAGGCACACCAAACAATGCTATAATTACATCCATATTTGTTAGATTGTGAAAAATCTTTCTCCATAGAAAAATGATTGAAATATTGTATAAAAAATGTATTTATTTGTACATTCTAAAATACTGACAATCATTTCTATGTTTATAATTTAAAAATTGCTTACATTACATTCTCATATTTTTGGTTCACAAAACTTCAATACAATTTTTCTTGAGTCTTGCAAATTTGTGTTACTTTTGTTTTACACAAAATTGTTGCTAAATCCTTTCCAAGAACAAACTCAACCTCACCACTAGCTTCTTCAATAAACTCATCATCACCTTCTTTCTCACAGATATCAGAAAAGTCACTGTATTCAATAAGTTCATCACTCATATCTACGAGTAATTCACTTTTTTGCTTCCTAAAACTTTTAAAATTGTACACCAATACATTTTTTATTTGCATATATGATTTCTTTGAACTTTTTCTATAAAAAAACTATTAAACACTTTTGGATTGGGATATAATTACTATATTTGGAGAATTTTTTGAAAAAATGCTTCTAAAATGTTTCTACGGTAACATTTTTGATATGATTACTGCTTTTTAAATTACATCAAAATAAATATAAATAAAATTGGAGACGCTAAAAAACAAATCGCACAAATAATTAAAATAATGCTTTATTATTTGAAAAATTGTAACTTGTATATATAAAAAATAATTTACTTCGCTTTTTTCGGCGCATCCTCCAAGCTGGCGTCTGGGGCACATATTTATAAATAAATATGTATTTTGTTGATGGGTGCCAGTGGCGCACTGACGGGGGTGGACGAACGGGACCTGTCCCCCCCCAGAAGGTCTTTTTACTAATGTGGATTGTATTTTAAACTAATCGATCGTTGAATACGTAGTCGATATTCAATTAAAAATTAGATCACGAAAAAATAATCGTTCTTTTTTAAATAAATAAATGATTCTTACTCTACGCAATCATGATTTTCTTACAGTGATGTTTGAGTCTCGGTGGTCTGGTTCATGAGTTGACGGTATGCGAGCATTGATTAGCGCCGCATTGATAATGCTGAAAACCGGGTATTAAATTCCAAAGTTATACGGGATGTTGAAAGCGCGACGTTGGTAACGTGAGTCCGCTGTTATACACAGCGTTTTTGATGCTTTGTCAATGTTGCATCCTTCACTTCCAAAATGGAAACCATTCAGTCATTCTCTCAAGGAGTTTTACAAATAACAGAAACATATGAGGAATTGTGTATCAGGAGGGCTAGGTGGGGTACACACTCAGTGCTTTCAAATCGTGTATCAAGCTTCAGCTATACTTACACGAGCTGAGCATAGTCGAGCCGACCCGGTCCGTCGCGGAAATCCGTAGCAATGGATAAACCTAACAGACCCGCACCGTTCCGACATGTGTTGGAAGGATGCGCACGCATTCCACCTCACCACAACTACTGTCAAAACTATCATGCATTGCAAAATTATCATGGATGAACAGTAGAAGAGATCAAACGTTCTTTCTGGTTTTACCTGTGGCTATATCTATACCCAACCCGCGTGGAACGGAGCCAAATCGACCCGATCCGGTACGCTGTCAGAGCGTGGAAAAAATCGACTCCGTCCGTGTCGACTCGGCTCGCTCGTGTAAATTTTGAAGTACACAATAATCACTTTGAAATAAAAAATAACTACTTTGTAGTAATTATTCTACTGTGGCCTCTCTGGTAGCTGCGCTCCATGTAACTTTGTTCGGCGTTGATAGCGCCCGCGTCAATCCGCATTGGCAACGCTCAACGCCCGGTTAACTTAAATTCGCTAGCGTTGGTAGCGTTCGTATAACATGGCCCGCAGTAGTTCCATTTACACAATTAACTGACGTTGAAAACGTGGCGCTATCAGCGCTCGTATAACGTGGTCCTAAAAGGTAGCGCGCTGGAGTGCTGGCTAGAGCGTCACTCAAGGTCAGTGCGGGGTGATCTTGCGGAAATAATTTTTATATTGCACTATTGTCTGACTCAAGCCCATCATCATTCACTTTAAAAAAATATATAATGTTTCAGACTTTCTGATTGGTTAAAGAACTTCCAACCGTTTAGGATTTGTTGAATATACATACATAAAAAAAATATATATATATTCTGACCTGAGCTTGTCCCCCCCCAAAGCCAAATCCTCGGTGCGCCACTGATGGGTGCAGTTGTATAGTCTTGACTGCACTAACATAAAGATGATCAATCTAGTCAAATCACATTTGTTTATACACAAAGTTCTGAAATGATCTTTTGTATAGGAACTGGTTGTTTCATAAAACAATACGATTTCTAAAGTAATAAATTTCTGTAGTAATACCATTTTAAGTATTTTAACATATTATGTTAAATGACCAGAATAGTATTAAAGAGTTTGGTAAGAAAGTGTGATATGAAAACTTGTATGATATTGAGAATAAATTTGTAGCCAGATGAAAATGTGATTACGTTTTAATGTGATTGACATCAGAATAATAGCAAAACAGTTACCTATAACTAACAAAATAACAATATCTAAAATTCCAGCTTTATTAACTAAAACTGTTTTAACTGAAATTTATTCTCTCTGAATATTTTACATTACAAGTGCATGTGTTCACCCTGAGTGTATTAGATATAGATTAAATAATTGTTAACCAATAATAATTACAAACCATAAAGTATGTATATATGTGAGCCCATATGATATTTTCTAGGGGGGGAGCTATGTGAGCTTGACACTGAACACTATGAGAAGCAGCCGACGCGCAGTGCATTACATGCCAACCTCCGTATTGAAAGTATTTTCAATACACAGTACATTGCAGCTCATGCTTGAACTCTTGTAAAAAATAAAATAAGTGTAATGTAAAATCAAATAACATTTAAAACATATATTAGTGCTAATCTCTTAAAATAAATACCTGACTATAATAAAATTAATAATATACATATTTTCCTTTCCCTGGAACGGGGGGGGGTGGCCCCCTCTCTGCCCAAAGGTATAGGTGCCCATGTACATATATATCTCCACAAACTTGAACAGAATAAGTTACTATTATGTAGTACCAGGTAGTTATAATAATAGATGCTTTTTTTTAACAAAGGTAAATGTAATAACCTTTTCAGAATTAAGGAAATCATCATCTTTATTAAGCTTCTTAATATTGCAAGAGGGATATAATTTTGTATATGAATTAAATTACTCTTTCCTAAATTAAACAGAATGAATATTTATAGATACCTGAGGTGCAAAATCCCAAAAGTATTGTGACAAAATAGAACACTGGCCTTAAACAAATATTCATTGTTATGATGTTGCTTGGAGTACTTATTCATATCCTATAAACAAAACACACATGGCAACTTAAAGTAGTGAACTCAGAAGTGATGATTGCACTCACTGAAAAGATATTGATACAGACAATGAACTTTGAACTTTTAAAATATAGTACGTCTTTGGTGACCTCAATATCTGAGAAAGCTAGATAAAGATTTTACAAATAAATATTTATTTCCTTTTATAAATATAAAATAATCATTTTGGTAACATAATTATAATTTATATGATCTTAATTGAATATTATGCCCAATGATATTGTTTTTGTACGTTCGTACAATTTCTCAGTCTTTGTATTATATTGTCCATTTACAAAACAATTCATTTAGATAAATGTATTTTTACAGTTGGATAAGTATTCTTTTTAATCAGTTAAAAATAAACTTATCATATGACAATATAATTTCTCTAAATAAACATGAACTTATTATTTTACAAACATTTCTCTTACTTAATTTTACAATCACAACACTTAATTAGACATTTTAAAGGCTATTAACTTTATAAACTTTTTTCACTGAAGTAATAATGTACTGGTACTTACTTGTGCCTCAGTCTTATACTCAACAGCAGTGCCGTAGTCGAGTTCAGACTCACAATATTCAATCTTCATCAGTTAGGGGACCTAACCAATTATGTCAAATTAGAATAATTGACAAACCTGCCAACAAACTATATTACATGATATGGCCACTTGCTTCTTGAGGACAGTGAACATAATACAATTGCTAATAAGCAGGAATATTTTTAAACTGGGTAGAAGAGAATATGTCATTAACTTATTCAGTGATTCACAGTTATGCAAATTCAGATTAATTTAGCCCTTTCCTCAAAATACTTTATAATAATTTCAATTAGCAACAACTAGTTCTTTTAGCTTTGATAGAGTTTACCATCAGACACATGCCTTCACAAGAAATTACTACATTCCTAGTCTTCTGATGACTAGTTACAAAAAGTTCTTTCCTACTTTCTTCCTGACTTTATCCTTGCAGTGAATTTAATTGAGCACTTGAACACTTCTCGGAATCTTGTCGTTTGAAGGACCAAAATATATTAAACTGTGAAAATATGTTCCTATAACTATCATATTTAATTTTGTCATCAATAAAAAACAATTATACTAATCTAGGATTAAAAAACCAAAATTTCAATTTGAATGTCAAATAATATAATTATTTCTCTATGTTTTTAATAATGGCCAAGCCATACATGAAATGGTTATATGATATACGATATGGTATTATTTAATCTTATATGACCTTATCAATTACAGTAAAAGATTCAAATTTCAATGTAATATGTAAATAATTCATATTTAATCACCCTTGTGAGATATAGAACTAGATAGAATGAAGTTAATTTCATAAAGGCTTTGCAATTTCTTTACAATTTTAATAATTTAATCATTTAACCAACCAATTACTGTTGTTTTGTTGCCATATGTTTAAATGAGTAGAAATATCGGTGCCATTAGAGATATATATGTTAAATGATCTTACTAGAAGTTCCTGTAGGTCTTGCAGTTCTTTCAGAGTCGATTCCTGGTCTTCGGAATGCTGCTCGTGAACTGGATAGCTACAATTGCTCCTAATGGTTCTTTCCTTTGGATTCCTGAGCTTTCGCCTCTATGGTAGGCGCAAAGTTACAAAATTAATTGCTTTTGGTACATAAATATTGTTCCGGTCTTCCTATTTTTATTAAGGAAAGTGTGCAAGTACCTAATTACATTGTTTTTAAATTCATTTATAAATCCATGAGCTTATTTAAAAAAAATGTACTAAGTACCGTTCTGACTTTACTGCAGTGTGGCTTAATTGTATATTTTAAATTTGACTGTAGAGAAATTCGGTAAACTTTTTTAAAGGATTATTTAAACAGACCAAAAAAAGGTAAATACCATAAATATAAATAAGGTAAACTTTTATCGCATCCTGGTTCTGATGAGACTCCCTAGTTCCTAGTTATTATCTTTTTATTTAATTGGACAAGTTTAGGGCGATAAATTTTAATCAAATACTACTAACAACAGCAAAATTTGACTCATGTAAATACTTTATTATCTGTTAGTAATACTAATTATATCATCAAGGTTAGGTTATCTGTTCCAAAAATTGCTCTTGAACTTTTTTTAAAGCTTCTTAGTTCGCAATCAAGGAGAGTTGACCAAATCAGATCTCACAGTGTCACCCACATAAATGAATTTCTGGGCTAACAATTGAAAAATGTGATAGGGTGAAAAAAATTATCAACAAATAATTTATGGCATTTTTCATTTATATGCATTGACATAATTTTAAGACAACATTGGTTCCAAGACTATACATCTTCTGAATAACTATTTCCTTTACGACAATTGTACTGCCTTTGTGTGAATCTTATCTTATCTTAGGTGAATCAAATTAATTCAAAACCAATAAGTTTGTGATACTCAAGTAATATCATTATTTTGCCAAAGTCATAATAACTTAGCTTTTTATTATCATAATAGTTATTATTTGTGTAGCAAAATAAATACAGCAAATCATGATCAAACTTGATTTAAAAATGTTTCTCAAACTTAATAATCTCTTTGTAAGTCTATACAAATAAAATATTCTAACTAATAATTATAGTTATTAAAGTCAAATCGTGTGGAGTGTACTCAACAAACAGTAGAAAGTGAAGACGAAGCACTGATTTAAGTAGTGAGAGACTTATATTAAAACGTAATATTTCATGGGTGTAAATATAGTGGATTTTGTATATAACAATATAATATCATTAATGTTCGATCGTTCATTTTTTAATTTACTAAACCTTATTATCTATATATATGAAAGCCAAATACCACTCACTCAATCACTGACTCATCACGAAATCTCAAAAACTACTGAACGGATTAGAACGAAATTTGGTATGTAGCTTCCTCTAGGGCCATAGGTGCTAACTAGAAAGGTTATCAAAAAATTTGAAATTTTAGGGGGGTTTGGGGGGGTTCAAAGTAACTATATCACGATTTCTCTAAAACTGCTGAACGGATTGGAATGAAATTTGGTATGTAACTTCATCTAGGGTCGTAGTTGCTGGCTAAGAAAGGGTTTCAAAAAGTTCTTAGAGGGGGGTTTTGGTGGGTCAAATTTACTAAATCATGATCTCTCCAAAACTACCAAACGGATTGGAATGAAATTTGGTATGTAGCTTATTCCTCTAGGATCATAGGTGCTAACTAAGAAAGGTTTTAAAAAAATTCGAAATTTTAGGGGGGTTTTGGGAGGATCAAAGTTACTAAATCATGACCTCTCCAAAACTACCAAACGGATTGGAATGAAATTTGGTATGTAGCTTTTTCTAGGGCCATAGGTGCTAGCTAAGAAGGGGTTTAAAAAATTCGAAATTTCAGGGGGTTTGGGGGGTCAAAGTTGCTAAAAATCCCCATAAAAATACATAGTATAATATATTAAATTTATTGATATATTTTTTTGGTTAATATACATTTAACTTTGATTTCTCTATCGATCCATGCAAATCCGGATGGGGCATCTATCTTTATACTTTTCTGCCCCGATCTATATATTAAACATCATATCTAATGAACGATTTGTCTAAACATGGTGATCTTAAACAATATTTACTGTTTATGAGATAGATATTCCAATTAAACAAAATATTGTACAGTTATAAGTCTTACAAAAATCTTTTGAAGGGTTTAAAATATTGGTAAATTGGATTTTTATTTTGTTGCCTACAGACTGATCATGATTTCTTAAAATGTAGGCCTATATAGCCTTGAAACAAGAAACCTGGCACAAATATCTGTAAATTGCCCCTCCTGCCCCTCCCTCACTTTCACTTTCCTACTCACTGACCACAAGGCACTGGTGCATCAGTAGGGCTTATCATTTTGATGTTTTCATTCCTCTAAACCCTCTATTCCTGATACAACCGTTCCCTCTTATATTGCGGAGGATAATATTTAGGAAATTGGGCAGCTTTCAGACAATGATCTCCAAAACTCTCAGTCTCCGTCGACAGAACCGTGTTTGTATTCTGATACTGTTGAGTCAGATTATTGTCCCATTGTTCAATCCACCCAGAAACGCGAGAAAAACCGGCAAGAAACGTTTTTCTAATACTAATCGTGCTAAAGCCCATAGGGAGTCTGTCAAAAGATACAATGCAAAAAATACTGCCGTGCATCGTGAGGCTTCCAAAAAGTACAGTCAACAAAATCCCCAGGTCAAAATGGCAGCCGTTCAAAAATACAGTTCTAAAAGATGTCACATGAAGGTGCTTCCATGGTCTGAAAAATCAATGTCAGGGTTTCACTACAAATGTAACACCGATTATCACAAAGACAAAACAGTTGAACTAGGTCCTATGAAGGCATTTAAATGGTTTACAGCTATGAAGTGGTATAAATGACATGGTTTAGAACCTACGATTCATATCCTTATGACACACAAAATTACCATCATTTGTCGCATTTATTTCACCAAAATAACTATGCAATAGCGAAGCATTGCCAGGTCAGCTAGTAATTTATATATTTCGTGCGACTTCTCCCGGGTTAAGAGTTAGCCGTATGTTTTAGCATAAATGATACTGTAGTGTTAAATATATATGATATCTCTATATCTGCACTTAAAAAGGGATTTACTGGTGCCGGAACGCATCGGAACGGCGTTCCGGTACTGCTTTTTACGTTTTATTTAACTTTTGCAATGGACCATCCACTTCCTCAATCAGACTCATTCAACACTCGGTTCAGAATTTTACAATCGCCAATCGCCAATTGAAAAAGATAGTTGCTGCGAACTATTTTTTTCGTTTAGTGTATAAACACTAACCTTGGCTGCGAATGACTACAAATTAATAAGAGACTGATGATTCAGAGTCGAGGTGCCGGAAAAGTTTAAAAACCATGAAAAGATAAGTCGGCATGAAAAAGTTTATAAAAAATTGATGAGAATATTGTAATAAAAATAAGACCAAACATAATATAATTTGTACCACATTTAGTGGTTAGTACTTATTGAATAACTCATTTAATTTCACAATAAATTAATTAAAAAATAAATATCCCAAATGAGAGCACAACTCGGAATACATACTAACAATGGCTGTACATTAATAACACCGTCACAAATACAGGTCGAAAGGCGCCCCGATAAAGGAAAATATTTAAACGTACCTAAACACAGGCCGCACGGCGATTTAGCAGTGTTTCTGGTTGCGTCTACTGTACTCAGCAGTGGCCACAGAATTAAATAGACTGAACAAGTCCAAAAAATGTTTTCTCGCAATGCAACTTTTTGATATCACGAATTAAAAATTATAAAAAAGTTTGGACTTTATTCGATTTTTAAAGTGCCAAACCATTTTTATTTTCAAATTGTGAACACACCATTAGCGTCCCACACTATTAAACTGTAAGTTTGTCAAATTTCAAAGATTTTCGAGCATTTTCAGCTATTGAAACCACGGTGTAGATGAATAGGGCACACTGAAAATTTCACTCCTCTCTAGGCCCGACTGCGCTTGTGGTACATGCTACCTCTCCCGACCTGTCAAAAACTAAAAAGTGTCTGGTCACTTTGATGTTGACATTGTGATGTTGTTTAGTTTTGTGACTTTTCAGTGTCATTAGAATGATTCACTAACAAGCGTCTGTGTTGTGTGTTGTGTTCTCGTGATAA
>JAGFPH010001094.1:172756-191460 GCA_018207615.1 Philaenus spumarius | reverse complement strand
TGATTCACTAACAAGCGTCTGTGTTGTGTGTTGTGTTCTCGTGATAAGCTTGTTTGTGTTTAATTGTTTTTGTATAAGGAAAGACATTTCTTAATATGCATAAAATGTGTTTAGGTTGGCCAACAAGTTTTAAACATGTCGGACGTTTTGTGTATTTTTGTGTGCTATTTTATTTTTGACGACGTCCCAATGGGCGTAGAATTATCGTGTGTGAACTGTGTGTGTTTTATATTTTAATGTGTTTCGTGTACGGTACAGTGTTTGAAAATGCGATTAATCGCGAAACAGCTGTAGCACGTTTCTTAAAGAAAGAATTGGATAACGATGACGGTAAGAAACACAAATTTATTAATTTTAATGTTTGTATCTTTTCAAATCCTCTAATAAACTATTATAATAGTTAGCCAAGTGGGTAACATGCTAGGCGCGGACACGCGGACACAGGTGGTGCAATAAACCAAACGTTTACGTGTAAGGAAGCCTTCTCCAAGGAGGAATCCACCCCAGTATAATTTAATCTAGCCAAGCGGGTTGTATCAAGAATATTAATTGTGCCCTGAACACTTGGATAAAGTGCTCCAATACAGTTTCACATAGTTTTAAATATTCAAGTTGTATTAGCTGTTCGCTTCGGTCAAACTCGCATCAAATTTCCAACTTTTTTTTACAAACAGGAAATGACTTGAACTTAGATAGTAACGTATTCTACAATCAGTGAACTCAACAGACATATTTGTTAACACTACCTCTGATGAAAACTGAGCAATTCGTAACTAAAATCCAGCTGAAGCTGGTTTAAGAATGAGTGAAGATAAAAGTTCTTGAACTATGGTCATCTAACACCTCTACCATCCCTTGACGAGGGAGCAACTAAGGTTTTTCCTAGCATAGACAGATATCAAACAGCTATTGAGTTAGTTTTCATTAGTAGCGATTAAAGAAGTTTTTAAATTATAAAAAATTGTCTGGTTAGTTCAATTCTTTAAAAATTGGATGGGATAGCATGCAAAATTTTTGAAACCATATTTGAAATTATATATTTTTTTTAACCCATACCAGTATGGTTTGTTTTAATTGGCCAATAACTTTGTGTTTTCCATTAATTATTGTCAGCTATGATAGTCATTTATGATAATTTGTAAATTATATTATTACAATCATGATATTTTTTCCCTCTAGTTACATATTTAAAATTTTAGACCTTGTCTTCTATTGTCACCTTTTTTTATAAATTTAATAAATTTGAACTGTTAATACTGTATTGTTTTCCTTTGGAGTTTTGATTGTAATTGTACAGTTTTGGGTAGCAAATTTTTTCTTTACTCTTAAACTTAAAATAAACTGTTGGTTTTCATGGCATTGTCAAATTGTTACACCGAGTTCTTCATTTTCTATAAGGTGATCCACTAGACCTTGAGTCTTGTTTTAATGCCAATGGAGAGCTACGGGTAACAACTTTTTGTTCACAGTCGTTGTTGTGCGCTACTTTCTACTGCATAGTCTGGGTGAAGATAGATATCATCTCTGTCGAGTCTTCCAGATTTTTATTAAGACAGTCGCTAAGCAAATTGTCTAAATCATCTTCATATAGTAGTATACTTCATACTTGTAGTACATCTACCTGACATTAATACAATATTGCTTGTAAACAATAAGTCAGAGAGCAGTATGCTAAAACATACGGCTAACTCTTAAACTAATTCTTTATATCCAACTTACAAGCAAAACTGAATTCAAGAGACTAAAATTTGACTTTAATAACACAAGGAATTAAATTTACTATTATTATCTCACTCCCCAAAATTCACAAGGTTACCCTCACTTTTAATAATCTTCCTTGAATCCCGAGTAGCTCAGTTCCTACAAGTCATGTTCTCTCTTTCACTTCACTACCGGCCAACAGACCTCGTTTCTTGTTCTTCCTCCTTATTTAACTTTTCCCCCTTCTGAGTTTTACTTGCTTTGTTGTCTATTGGTCTACTTATTATATTTGGTGTGTCGGAATATGTACTATATTCTATTCACATCTTACTCAATTCGTCATACCATTGGTTCATCAACCTAAACTAAGTGACCTACTAAAACTAACTTGTGTAACACAAGGTGTGGGTGAAATCTGAAACGACTGATATAGGCCTCTTTAGGCCCGCTATTAGCTCAGAATGAAATAGGTGTATTTAGTGAGCGTATCGCCGTATCGGGCATAGTAGTATGTTGTAGAGAGTGCTACAATTCTCTTCGCAAAAGATGGAGTCGGGGTGAAGTAACATATAAATTATTAACCCAGACCAATGATTTACACTTAAAACTATTACAGACTATGGAAAATGAGATGAAAAATCCAAGTACTTCACTAGAAAAAGTACATCTTCACTAAGACAACAATAATATTTAGAATACACACAATAACAATTAGTATGAACTCGCTGTGTCCTTATTCAATGGATATGTCTGACGCTATCACAGCAGAGTTCATAAGGCTCTCTATACACACATCACATTGTTCACTTTGTGAAAGTGCGATGTTACAATTAAAAACACCCACGACTTTGAGAAGCATGTGCTATATCATCCATAAGGATGTATTACAAAACCGGTGGGTGATTCTTTCATGGCTACCAGGAGACCACGTAGTTCATCAGGCTATGTTGGTTCCAGAAGTCAACAGGGTAGAGATCTATGTACAAATCAGTGGTCTTGCAGAAAAAATTATGTTCAGCTACCAGAATCCCAGTGTCTTGTGGCAGAGACGAGCCCTACACAAAGACTGACCTTCTTTGTTCTCGGAATTCGGCCTACAAAATCTATATTTATGGAGTTTCTCCATGGGACGATTTGGCACTGAAAAAGCAAAACACCTTTGTCTTTTATTTTACACAGATTTACTGACGGCACAAGTAGAAAAGCACACAACATCCTTATGACATCTTGTCTTAAGTCGCCCGGAAGAAATTCTCTTTTATTTTGAACATTGTTTTGAAGGACTCCCAAGTGACCACCTACAATGGAGTCATGATAACAGCTAATAACTAGGTTGACTAGAGACTGGGGGAGATATATTCTGGTGGCACACATTTACTAAGGCAAAACTGATTTGAAATATTGCCACTTTCAAGTTCAACAATGTTGGTCTTTAGAACCATATTATCCTTTTGATGATGACTGATATCATTAAGCGCTAAAGGAAAACTTGTTAGCAGGCTGGTACGTGATATTTCACTAGCTACTGGGTTTTCTGCAACCTCCTTTTCTTGTTCAAACATGCTTGAAAAGGAATCTGTATTCACATTTTGTGTGCTTTATATGTGCTTTACCTTAAATTTGAGTGACATCAGCTTGGCGATCTACCGACCGAATTTGTAAAGTTGACGAGGATGGAAGGTGGAAAGCATTTGCCTGTCAACACCAGGGAACGGTATCCCCAGAAGTGTGGATCTTGCATCCACTAAAACCACCTCCCCTTAACTTCAACACTATCCTGGAACTGTGTAGACATTACTTCAGGGTAGCGCCTGGATGTTCTGCTTCTTATTTTACCATTGGTTTATCATTTGTAGGTTGCTCTTTCTTTTCGTCATTTTGTTTCTGCACCATGATGACCCTGATAAAGTGAGCCACCATCAGCCACTTTTCTTCACTACTTATCATTTCTTTGGTAAGATTTGATACGTTCAGTCTGCATCCGAGTTTCAGGTTTAATTTCTCCCTTTCTACACTCCATCTACTGCAATGGAATAGAGTATGTTCGGCTGTATCCACATCATCACAGTACATGCATACCAGACTGCCCCTCAACTTAAACCTGTATGTATATCTACAGAAACAACCATGGCCTGTCATTACCTGAGTGATAAAGTAGTCAACTTCATCATGTCCACGACCAATCCACTCTCCTACATCTGGGATTAATCTTTTTGTCCATTAAACTGTCTCATATTCCTTGTCCCATCTTTCTTGCCATTTTATTATGGTTTCCTTCCTAGCATCAGCTCTTGCATCTAGCCCCATCTTTTCTTCCACTAACAGATCAATAGGAAGAGATTCAGCCAATACACCCACAGGATTTGTAGGGGCAGTACGATATGCGCTGCAGATCCTTAGCAGTAATCGTTGTTGCACTCGCTCTAGTATTCTTCTACTTTTTTGTGTCTCAATGCTTCACCACATATTTGTGCACCATACATACACTGCTATGGCCTGAGTTCGCCTCTTACTTACTCTAGCTCCAAACCTATTTGGCATTTTACATTCACGGGCCTTGACTAGTCCTTCTGCTTTTATTGCTATCCTTTTAAATTAAGATATTGCCTAAACTTCTCTACTCCGAAAACCATGGCAAGATACTCCGATTCGTATACAGAGGAGGCTTAAAGTATGTGCAAATTTTGCCGGGGTTAAAGTTCGTGATGCTTACGCTATTGGTTGACGGGAACCTCCTATTGCCTGGAGTAGAACTGCTCCAAGGGCCACCGAGCTTGCATCCGTTTGCAGGATGAACATCTAGTGAAGACTGCCATCCGGAGAACTGGTTGCTGAGTTATTGCCTCACAAAGGTGATTAAAAGCTTTCTCTTGTTCAGCTTGCCAAGAAAATTTTTGGCCCTTTGATCGAAGCAGGTTTAGAGGTGCGACGTGCTCCGCAAAATTGGGAATGAACTTTGCAAAGAAGGTGACCATTCCTATAAATCTAGATATGGCATTATTGTTCTTAGGTTGCGTAAAATTTCTAATGGCCTTAGTTCTTGAAGGGTCAATTTGCATGCCATGTGAAGAAACAAGGTTTCCTAGAAAACTTATCTCTTCTATGGCAAAACAGAAATTTCTTGGTTAACAGTAAGATCCGCATGTTGCAGTCGAGAGAGTACTCCATGTAAATTACACTGATGCTCTATCCAAGTCTGAGAATTAATGACTAAACCATCTAGTTAGTTGAAGATGTATTTAAATTTAATATCAGGAAAAACCTGATCAAGAAGCCAGGTAAGTACTTGGGCACCAGTACAGAGTTCAAATGGGGCTCTAGTAAACTGATAGAGCATCCAGGGAGTACAAAAGCTAGTTAATTGTTTGGATCTTTGAGTTAACGGTACCTGATGATAAGCTGAAATTCTATAAAAAACCATGAGAATTTTTGTGAAAAACCAATTAAACTTTGATTTAAAATCAATTAAAACTTTTATGTAAAACCAAATAAGACTTTGATGTAGACTAGGCAGCGGCACAGCTTCTATGACGATATGTTGATTGAGCCTCCGATAACCAATCACAATTTGAGTCTTTTTCTCTGGGTACTGAACCAGGAAATCAGGGGCAGGAAAGGCTGGGTTTTATCACTCCCGAGATTAGTAGCCCTTTAATGTTTCCCCTAAGATATTCCATCTTGCTAGATGATATGGCAGACTCTTTACCGGGATATCATCCCTAAGTTGAATGTCGTATTCAATTAGGTTGATCAGACCTAACCTTCTGGTAAGGACATCTGGAAAATCCCTGATTATCTTAGAAATTGAGTCCTTACCTTTCGGTTCCAGGTGTCCTAGGTGGTCTGGAGAGATGGGAGTAGTAGTAGTAGTGGTGGAGGAAACAATTTGTGAAATTTTGCTATTACCAGTATTCAAACTGAAAACTATCGACCTATTTAATTCAAAGTAATACTTTTTCTTGGAGAGGTCTAATACGATAAAATCAGATCCGAGGATCAAAGGGCACGACAACCAGACAATTTAGATTCCAACCGCTAAGCTCTATTTTAAAGATGTATAACACAAGAAAAAGCAATAGATAGATAAACTTTCTTTGGAGACCGTAACACAATCAGCCTTCACCTCAGTTTCAGTCTGGACAGATTTGGTGTTCTTAAGTTTTTTGAAAAAGTTATTTGACATAACGCATCTTACTGAACCAGAGTCCAGAAAAGCGTTAATTTTTAGTTTGTCAAAGCTTACTTCGACTAGATCAGATTTTACAAGCAAAAACCGATTAGTTAGACCACCAGGCTTGAGAAAGAAATTTTAATTTTTATTCTTGCAGTTGGATTTCTTTGACTTGAACTAAGACTTTAACATGCCCATTCCTTGACAGGAAGAATTTGCAACAGCAGATATAATGACCTGATTTCCCGCACCAACAACAAACGGGAACTAAATTGGCATTACATTTATTTTTAAGTTCTGCCCCATTGTCGATCGACTTTAAATTTGGATGGGATGGCCGAAATATATGATGTCGACAGGGTGAGTACTGATTTTCGTTTAAGTTGGAATTTAATTGCCCTGGCTGCCCACAACTGTAACAGATCACTTACTGTTGTAAAATTTTAAGCTGGAATTTCTAGATGTTTCAGGCCTCTGCTGTGGAGCCCAATGCTCATCTGTGTATGCGATGTTAGTACTATGCACACACATACACACAGACTATCTAAAACTGCAAAATCTGTTAGTCTAGTTGCAAAAACTAAACAATTGCGTACAACCGGAGACAGCCCTTTAAGAATGACATCCGTTACCTCATTTTCATCATGTCTTATTTAAATCCAGAAGCTGCTCTGCTTCCTTAATGTTACTAACAAAACTATGCAATGGCTTGTTATGCGCCTGGGGGCAATAATACAAAGAGCTACCTGCACCAAAGAGCTAAACCTTGTGGTAGGGATAAAAATTCTCAGGGCCTCTTTCTGAAGCTCCGAAAAGCTCTGATGTCTTAATAAGCAACACTTCAATGGACCTTCCGCGTAAGGCATTAGAAAGGAATTTATTTCAAAAGTCAAGTCAGGGTATGTTCTTACTAACCTAAGAGCAATGTTTATTAAACACAATAATTTGACGAGGTCGAATCCATCTGTGTGGGTAGGGTCTTCAGCAGGGTGACTCATCTTGCTGTATAAAGATTTTAGATGGTCAGTTGTGAGCAACAACTGAGACATTAGAACTTGTAATAGGCTTTTCAAGAACTTGTAGGGAAACACTCATGCCGAGCAGACTCGAGGCCTCACCTAAACCCTTATTCAAGCTCCTGCAGAGGGTATTAACGGGAGCGACACATTTAATTTAAGAGGCTACAGATCCTTTTCAAAGGCTTTATAATTCTGTTTAATGGCAACAAAACTGTTCTGCAGTTCTGAGTGTTCCTGTAGGGGTTTCCCCGTCTTTGATCTTTAAATGCTCGGTCTGCATCCGACCCAAAAAGTTCAAACGTCTCCCGAAGACCGAGATCCGATCCCTGATTTTTTTGAGCTCCACACCCCTCTCCAGGTCTGGACTCTCGAGGTCAACAAGGAGAACAACCAGAGGGTCCCTCGCCAAAGCCAGTTGACGAATCCAAGTTTCGGTATCGAAGACGTCAAGCTTTGGCTTCCTTAAAGCGTCTCATCTTTATCACGGTAACTTTCTCCCCACCCCCTAGCCAAAACCTCAAACACCAGCTCAGTGTGCTTAAGAGTATTGATCAGCCTGAGCATTTCCACATCATTCTTTTGAGAAACCGCCATGATTACTATAGAATTTAAAGAGATAACTACTGATACTCGTCAATGTGTGTCATGTTAAACATTTTTTAAGGTGTTTTGTTTACTTTGAACTGACTTAGACAAGCAAGTTATTTTACATTTTTTTGGTGGTGCGTTTTTGGTGATTTAATTTGTTTTTTTTAGCTTGTCCGAGTTTGTTACAGACTGCCTCTTAACAAATTTTATGTTATTCACGTGATGACGACCTTCCACCGAAAATATCAATAAATGAATAAACCACGCAAATGGTGGTTATACATTTACATCAATAAAATACATTTGTTTGATGGGGGAGCAAATAGTTCGCTTATGTTTTACTAAAGTTTAGCAAGCTATTGTTAACTGCTAGTAAACAGATTGCGCAACCATGATTACGGTTTCAGACTTATGATCCGTGGGTATAAGTTATTATTTATGGAACAGTTTTATTAAAATATTTTTATGAAACATTGTCCATTGTAAAATTTATTTTGATGACAATGTGTTTCCTACATTTTATTTTTTGAATTGAATTCCTTTATATATTTCGCTTCGCCCCTTGGCCTGCCCCGCCCCCCCCAGCACGGGGTTTGCAGGGGTGTTATTTACGCTACTGATGATATTGTATTTAGGCAGTACAGTATATTGAACAAGAACTAACCAAAAAAATAATAAAAGACGGAAGTCATTTATAATGATGAAAACTTACATTGAAAGTCGTCTAGATCAGTCACTGTATCAAAGCACTGGGTAGCTGAAGTGTCCAATACTTCTGGGTTTTACCGTTGTAAACCTCGCCGACAACACGAAAAAGATAATGTAGCCTTTCCTTTTAATCCGAAAATAATTAATATACATATACTAACTTATATATATTTACAAATTAGAAACATACTGTGACCAAAAACTATAAGTTAGAACTTCAGGCTTTTTTTTAAAGCTTAAGTATATATATATACAATAACTAACGATACGTTAACACACATAAAGGGCCCCATACACGGTTAATATTATTGTAAAATATATTGCGCAATCTTATTGAAGGAGCGTCCATACACTGTTCAATAAATTTGTGCAATCCACGGTTCAGTATAGTCGTCAATATTGGTTGGCAAGTAGTGTTTTAGAAGCCGTTATCATGTGTGATTTGGATGCTGCAGCGTGTGTGGTAGTCGCATTGCTAACGAAACCGAAGAAGAGGAAGAAGCGAATATGGATGAAGGAGTGGTTAAAAAAAAGGAGTGAATTTACTCACGAAAGACTGCTGAAAGAGCTTCGCACTACTGAACCAAGTGACTTTAAAAACTTTCTCAGATTAGACGCAGAATCGTTTGATAAGTTATTACGATTGGTTGAGCCTCGTATTAAAAAAGTTGATACTAATATGAGAGATGCCATCTAAGTGAGTGAACGTTTGTCTATAACTTTACGCTATCTTGCCACAGGAAATTCTTTTGAAGACCTCAAATTCACAAGTGCTATTTCTGCACAAGCGATTGGCAGGATTATAGTTGAAACCTGTAATGCTATAATACACTGCTTGAAGGATTACATACAGGTAAGATCAATAATATTTTTTGTTTAAAGCACAAACTTTAATAAGAAAACAGTTTAAAAAAAATAACTCCTAAAAGTAATTATTGAATTATTTTTTATTTAACAATAGCAGTAATTGGTAAATAATTTTCTAATTTATAATGTGGATTGGAAATTGGAAATGTATGTTGAAGCACTCTGATTTGACTGTGATGACTGTTGATCTGGGTAATATTGCACTGTGGAATGCTGAATGAGTTGTAAATGGTGCGTTGATGGTTGATCATAACACAAGGGACTAGCAACAGAAGCACTAAACGGAGTAGACGTACGGCTAATATTATGTACATTAACTTGTACAGAATTCCGGGTTAAGGTACCCATCTGCCTCTCAAACAAAATGTCATTTATGCCCTTTTTAGCAAACAGTTGCTGCTGAGGGTCCATTTTCTTCAATTCCAATGCCCAAGCCATCTTCTCATAATCGTCCGGGGGTGTCTCGAGACGCTTACGTGCTTTGGCTAGTAACTCCTCATTTGCATCATACCTGGGCTTTTTGGAGGGCTTAGGTTTTGAACGTGCAACTTCTTGCTGAAAAAAAGAGAACAACTGTACAACACGTATGAAAATTGAAAAAAAAAAAACTATCTTGGTTAACATAGAAATCTCCAAGCTGAAAGAGATATTATACGGTACTGTCTTTCTATGTAGTTCTTTCTTTACAGATGCCAAAATCAGAAGAGGCTTGGAAATCAACAGCAGAAGAGTTCAATAAACTGTGGAACTTTCCAAACTGTCTCGGAGCGGTCAATGGAAAGCACATAGCAATTCGCAAACCACCTGGATCTGGATCGCAGTACTATAATTATAAAAACTTTTTTAGTGTAGTGTTGCTTGCCATTGTTGATGCCAATTACGAGTTCATTATGGTAGATGTTGGCATAAACGAACGGGTGTCTGACGGAGGGGTCTTGGCAAACACTGAGTTTGGAAAGTGTTTGTCTAATAACAGACTGAACTTACCACAACCTGCCATTTTGCCAAACAGTGACAAAAGATTACCATTCGTGTTAGTTGGAGACGATGCCTTCGCACTAACCGAAAACTTCATGAAACCATTCAGCCAAACCGGCTTAACACCAGATGAAGCAGTGTACAACTATCGCTTATCTCGTGCTAGGCGTATAGTTTAGAACGCGTTCGGGATTTTGGCCAGTCGCTTTGGAGTGTTTCAAAGACCAATAACGGTTAATCTTGAAAAGATAAGCACAATTGTGTTAGCGTGTTGCTATTTGCATAACTATCTCAGACGAAAAAGTGCAATTAGTTACATTCGTAGAGGCAATGTTGATACAGAGATCCTAGAATCAGGCCAAGTTGTTGAGGGGTCCTGGAGGGACGCCGTTGAACTAGCGCCACTACAATGTATCCGGGGCCGAAAACCAATGAATCATGCTAAATCTGTACGAGATGCCTATTGCGATTATTTCAATAATGAAGGCGAGGTTTCTTGGCAATATAACTTCATATGAAACACATGTCTACGCAGTGATTTAATAGCTAAAATAATTTAAATTAAGGTAATTATAACAAATCATTCTAGCTGTAATTAATCTAGCTAAACCAAGTTTTTGTAATAATTTATTGCTTACTCAAATAAATAGCCTACAATTTCATAATAAAAACATATTACTTACAACACTTGTGTTTGAGTCATTTTCTTCTTCCTCTTCGTCTCCTAACATGGTGCTAACAGACTCTGTAGGCTCTTCCAAATCAATCAAGAACTTCATATGTTCAAAATACCACAATGTTGACTCAAGAACTTCATCAGAACCAGCACCCCTTCTTTCACTCTTTCTTATTCTTCTCAAATCTTTTCGAAAATTTGTTCGCAGAGAATTTATTTTCTTCACCAATGCCTTTCTGTCGGCTTCTGGGTATTTTTCGTTATATTTCTGTAGTAATTCGTCGTACTGCTCATTCTTCTTGGTCCTATTACTATAGTCCTTGGACCTATGGTCCCACAAAGCCGGTAACATCGGTACACTTCAATCACTTCCACTAAAAACTTCTTGTCGTCTACACTTGTCATGTTAAGATGAACAATTCTAAACAATTTACAAAGTTAAAACGTCAGTATACAATTATTTTAACGCAACAACGGCTGTACCCGAGCAGACGAACTTGTACCAGAGCAGACGAACTGGCAGACTGACAGGATATTGCGCAATACTACCCATACACGTGTCAATATGTTGAAGATTGTGCAATAATTTTCCAAACTTTTTGAATTCACTCAATATATTGCACAATCTGTTTTCGGCCTTCAATTTAGCACATACACGGTCAATATTATTGCGCAATATAAAATATTGCGCAATAATATTGACCGTGTATGGGGCCCTTAAACTAATTATAGTATTAGTACAAACTTCACAAGGAAACGGATTCACTTTTGAACAAGAGCCATTACGTATAAGATTGATTGAAAGCAGGACTCATAAAAGGGCGATGACTTTGAACCTTTTATCACTCAATGAGCTTATTTACAAGGTTTCTAAAAAAAAAGTTTTCTTTAGTTCTTGTCAACCATTAAAAAATAGCCTAAAGATCTAACTTATAGTATTTAGTCACAGTATGTTTAAATTTGTAAACATATATAAGTTAATGTATTAAATATTGTATATGTATAACGTTTCCGACATTTATTTAGTTACAGTAGGCCTATTTGTTTTTTCGTTAGATCTTGTTCAATATTATTGTCTAACTTTACTACAATATCATAAAATTTAAAGTTGACCCAGTAACTGTAGAGAATTACCGGTACCGGTACCATTTTATAAAATTGGATGGTTGGTAATTAAAATTTATTTTAATATGTTTCGTAACAATCTTCAGTAAAAGTTTGATCTAAAACACTAAAACCGATATAATTAATTATTAAAAAAAAAGATACTATTTATATATTTATACATTTCCCCGTTTTAATATAGTAATTTGAAACTTCTATGAAACCACGATCATGATATACGCTTTAAGAAACAATAATCTAACATAAATCACTCTTCCAAGTAGGCCTAAATACATGATCATTAATATTTTTCATAAAATAGAGCTAATTTGCTAATTATAAATCAATGTAACAGAAGTAAAACAAAAAACATTAATTGATAAGCTCTTCATTGAAATAGTTTTACAATAAATATGTAGGAAATGTACCAGTATTGTATTGTAAAATTAACTTCCTCCTTTCAATTCAAGTTTAGAAAGAAACTTAAGATTAGCAATTCTGCACTGATTGTGCCTCGACTATTACTTCCCAGCACTTGAAACTTTTTCATCAATTAATTGTTTTATCATGAAAAGTTTAATGAGCACTTACTCCAAAGTTGAAAGACGTTTAAAATATACCTCAGTTTGTGTTAAAACGGATTTTTTTTAAATTTTCTTTTTTATCATTACATTTTAACCCAAAACTATATCTAGTATCCTGCAGGAGTAAATTTTACTACAGTTCAAATACAGGCATTATTTTATAAAAATAATATAAAGTAAAATCTTTTTATTACTGCATTGAAATTATTTGATTAAATTGGCTTGTTTAAATCTTGATATTTTTTTCTCTAATTATTTTAAATTTTAGACCTTGTCTTTTATTATCACGTTCTTTTTATAAATTTAATAAATTCAAACTGTTAACACTGTATTGATTTTCTTTCGAGGTTAAAACTTAGAGTTTTGATTGTATGTGTACAGTTTTGGGTAACAATTTTTAGCCGATTTTTTAAAGAAAAAAAGAGCTATTACACTCGACCCAACATGAAAACGGTTCGTCGGAGGAGGGTAAAACTTGGTTTCTATCCGTTTCAGACTATTTGGAGACGATACCCAAAATTCATTACTTTATATATATATTTATGTATATGTATATATATGTTTTATTCCTGGATTGATAAGTGGTAGTAATTATGCTTAAAAATTGCTGATTTTTTGATGAAAGGGTCCTAGTAGGATT
The DNA here is from genome assembly GCA_018207615.1 of Philaenus spumarius. Lineage (NCBI taxonomy): Eukaryota > Metazoa > Arthropoda > Insecta > Hemiptera > Aphrophoridae > Philaenus > Philaenus spumarius. The sequence continues at coordinate 178,424 of JAGFPH010001094.1, read as the reverse complement.
CTCCAGATACGCTTTTTTTTGTTTTTCGATCCAATTTATTCAAAATGGCGGAGTTATACCGATTAATCGTTTTTTTTGGGTAGGGATTTAAGGGTATATAAGTATATGGGTTTTTCCTACCTTGATAAAATGGTAGTAAATATGCTTCAAAATAGCCTAAATTTTAGTGAAGGGCCCTTGTAGGATGTCCCAGACACTGATATTTTTATTTTTCGATTTTACACAAAATGGCATCTTGTTTGATTCAAACCAAAATGGCAAAGTTAGAGCAAGGAAATTGCACTATTTCTCCCACTCATTAGCCCGTGTGCAGTTTTTGAGCTATATCGTTCGAAAGGTAATTAAATTTATTACAATCCTGTGCAAAGGTATTTCAGGTACAGCCTCCGGAACAAGGAACAAAATTGATAGAAAGCTCCCGATAAATGATTTTTTCACTATCCGTGTAAGGTTTTTGTGCAATTTCTCCCACTCATATGCCCTTGTGCAATTTTTGAGCTATATAATTCGAAAGGTAATTAAATTTACTACAATCCTGTGAAAAGGTAATTCAGGTACAGTCCCGGGAACAAAGAACAAAATTGATAGAAAGCTCCAGATAAATTATTTTTCATTATCCGTGAAAGGTTTTTGCACAATTTCTCCCACTCATTAGCCAGTGTGTAATTTTTGAGCTATATCGTTAGAAAGATAATTAAATTTACTACAATCCTGTGCAAAGGGAATTCAGGTACAGTCCCCGGAACAAAGAACAAAACTGATAGGAAGCTCCAGATAAATGTTTTTTTTTCAATATCAATGTAAGGGCAATTTCTCCCAATCATAAACCCGTGTGCATTTTGTGAGCAATATAATTCGAAAGGTAATTAAATTTACTACAATCCTGTGCAAAGTTATTTCAAATACAGTTTCCGAAACATGAAACAAAATTGATAAGAAGATCCCGATAAATGTTTTTTTCATTATCAATGTAAGGTAATTACGCAATTTCTCCCACTCATAAACCCGAGTGCAATTTGTGAGCTATATCATTAGAAAGGCAATTTAATTTACTATAATTCTGTGCAAAGGTATATTTGGAACAGTTTCCGGAACAAGGAACAAAACTCATAGGAAACTCTCATTATATAATACTAGTTATTCCCTGATAAGAAAATTTGGCTATAGTAATGCGGCAGTGCTGATTACGGGTTTTTTTCTTTCCTCTTAAAATAAATTGGTGGTTTTTCTGGCATCATCAAATTGTTACACCGATTTCTTCATTTTCATCTACTGGACCTTGCGTCTTACTTTGATGCCACTGGAGGGCTATGGGTAACAAATTGATAGAAGAGAGAGGTTTATTCATTTATTGCTGGCTTCGGTGGAAGGTCATCATCAGGTGAATAACATAAAATTTGTTAATCTTTTCGCTGCGTCATAATTTTTATGAACTACACTAAATATTGCACTTTTTGACCAAATTTTTTATTTACTTTTGTCTTAGTTTTTATTTTTTTAATATCTTTATTACTGTATTTTCTATCAATATTATATTACAGTTTTGCAAAATAATAATAACTTAAAAGTGTATTTTGTTTTTTTTTTCGATGTAAAACATGGTATTTTCCCTGTAGGATACCGTTACTAAAAACACAATTTGCAATTTTATACTCATGTATATATTATTTGTTCTGAAATAAATATTTTATCTTCTGCAATATAAATACAGAAATGTAATATAATAAATAGCTTATGTCTTGTATAACTTAACTAATGGAGTCTTAACAGTTGAAGATCCTGATTTAACCTTTGTTTTACTCAACTTAAGACAATATGTAACTTAAACTAGTCTAACACAGTAATAATATACTGCATTATTCATACAATCAATTTCAGTTCTTTTGCAGAGCAAAAAATGAATACCTACCTGCTAAGGGATACTAAGAAAACTAAATAAAAATGGAACATAAAACAATATTACTAATCACAACACTGGATTTGTCACTGTGTCTTAAACTTAGTCAAGTAAACATGTAATTTAGATTTTTAGGTAGGTTTTAAGGATATTGTAGTCGTTATCATAAAACATTTCTACCTAGTTTCTCTTTCCATGGTCTTAACCCTTACAGTAAAAGGTTACCGAAATGAGGTTGTAGAACAGTCTATCATTACTTCCAAAATAGACACAATATTGAGCCTGTTTAAAATTGTACATTTTCTAAGTACAGAACTACCAAAATCATTCAAATAAATCTTTTTATAAGCTTGTTTTTCAGAGAAATAACCTACTTACTCATTAATAGTAATAAGGAATATAATCAATGTGAGGAAACATGAAATAGAAAATGCTTTCATTGAGTTGTAATGATTTCTTTAATTGAAGTTACAGGTGTGCTATTAAATAAAGAAAGAAATTTTCCGCATGTTACCAATGTACTGAGAAATGAACCTGTTAATAGGGATTGTTTAAAGAACCCTTCAAGCAGGAAGTAAAATCACTAATGGATTTCTACTATCACTTTTAAAGCTATTTGTTGTTTAAGTTTTTTCTTAAGCTTTATACAAAATAATTCAAATGTGAAAATACTATATATCACTTTGATTTACAAATGTATGTTAGAATTAAGTTGGACATTACATTTTTCATATACAATGTTTAATTATAAACGTTTTTCAACCATATTTAATTACTTTCAAAGTTTAAACAAAAGTAGAAAAATAATTACTATATATATTTTCATATTATTAGGTCAAATGCAGATATATTTCTCTGTCCAAATACTATTACAGAATATCTTAGATAATAACTTTTGTAAAATTGGCTACACTACTGTCAAGAAATTGTTTATTGATTGTCAAGACAACTTTATTGTTGATTAAATATAAATACGTAACTTTGACCACTGTGGAAGTTGTCAAAGGATCCCAAAAACAAATTTGTAAACGTTCTCAGCAAATAATCTATAATACTATAGTATCTATAGTACTGTATTAAGGTCTATCACTGTAATGAAAAACCAGTCAATCTTTCCTGGATTGAAGAGTTGTGTAGTTCTTCCAATGTGTACAAAAACTGACATTGTTGCTGATATTTTAAAAATTACATGGATATTTGGAAACAGATTCTAATTGCAAGAATACTGGATGACTTCTACCAGTTGTAGGATGCAAATAACATAAAATGTAGCCACATTTTTATTTGCGAAGACTTATATTTGCATTTTGTCAAAAGTGTTTTGTGTTTGTGTGTGTTAGTACTCAGCGTGACAAATTCAAATTGTTTCTCCAAAGCAACGCAGCAGCTCCATCTAAAAAAACGGACTGAAGACGACCTATTCAAAGTTTTATAGTAGGCTAATAATAACTTTATCAAAAATTATAAATAAAAACACCGATATAAGTTCCAAAGTGCAACAAAATAAGTACTGTTTTCTAATATTATTTGTAAATTAATTTAATTTTTATTGTAAACGCTTATTTCATAACGATTACCCGAACATAATTTCGGTTTAACGAACATAATTTAAAAACTGTATTTAAATCCTTAAGGTACAAAAGGTAATCCTTACTTTGTTATATATTTTTTTGATGGGATTTTACTCTCTGCCTGAAAAATCCTTTATTCTTTCTGTAGCAAGTAGCTGGTTAAATAATCCCTAGCAAGCGATGAGAAAATACAAACAAATAAGTCTAGTTATAACAAATTGTGTTGCATTTTTGTAAACTGAAAGTTGGTAGGCAACTTAGTTTTGTTGTTTGAATTGAACAATTTTATGAACTACAATGTTGCAAATTAATATTTCAGGTTCATTTACGTCATTTTTATTATTGACCAGGAAATTAGTATCATACTATTAAATTTTATTTCATGAAATAAAATAAAAGCTAATTTGAGTTTTCATTGCCAACAAAATTGCTTCAGTACTAGGCTTCAACCAACAAATATATACCGTAGTAAATATTCAAGAGAATTGTATTTAAAATTGCACTATAGCACTATAGGAACAATAGATTGTAGTACTAACTGACTGTAATAACTAATTTTAAAGTTACTTGTTCACTTGTTAATCAATGCTAATTTGAATCAAATAAAAAAAAAGGTTTTTCCTAGGAACTGACATGTTATATAAAAGTGAATCAATTTATTATTTTATATATTCGATCCTAATTTTTATTGTTGTTATTTATGTTACTTTAATTAATCTAAACTAGTACTTTATTATACTGTATTTGTATTATTTTCTATTTTAACTTACAATACCGGTACATTAGGTTTTTAACTTAACTATAAAGAACAACTATAGAATTACATTCATTATTTAGAAGTGATTAGATTTGGTTTACTAAAGAACAGTTACAAACAATCAACAATAGTCATCAGTCATTGTCCGTCTAACATTGGTTATTTGGAACAATGCAGTTCTCCAAATAATAGAGGCCGCAATGCCATTAAGTTTTGGCTGCAATCAATTACTAAGTAATTGGTGAATTACTAAGTAATTGGAATACAACATAAAAGATGTTTGTAACACCATAAGATTCTTTAGAATATACGCATTAATATTGTATGTTTAATAAATGCAAAACTAGAAATAATTTAACAGTCTTCACAATCTACAATCAATTAGTAAATGCAAACTCCTCTCAAAATTGTTCTTTGGCCCAAAATGCATTAGTTTTAAATATGTGCATACAATCTAACTATATTTTATACATAGCATTTAATGTTTAAGTATAAACATATGATAATTTAAAATATTAAATTTGAATTACAAAGGAAGGCAAATATTTTCTCCTCTTTGTTTAATCAATGTAGAAAACTGAAACTAAACTGTGTGATAATATATTGTTGCAGTGCGGATTAAGGAACCTTACGGATGGAAACAAGACATTTCCATTCTGTGGTAAAGCGATTATAATGTTTGCAAATTCAGACCTCTTACCACCTTATAGCCTATTTAATCCTCTTAACATAACCTTCAAAACAATTCACCCAATTAGAGGTTCCAAGAGAGATCAATTGTTTAATCAGGCTGTCAGTGATGATATGTGTTTACAATATCTATAAGAAGCTTTAATTATCTATGTGTTATTTTTTATGTTATACCCTCTGCTTTGTTGTATTAATATCTGTGTCTAGTCATCTTTAATCTTTATTATAAGGATTTGTAGACAAAACGGTTAGATCAGCATATTAGTTCAAACAACTTATATTAAACAAATTTACTTTCCTATATACGTTTTAGTACTGCCAAAAATCGGTTATTTAGAGTTATATAACTCAATTAAAATCAATTCAAATAGTGGTACTGATATTTTTTTGTGTGGATTAGGTAGGAAAAAGGAAACATTACTTTAATTTTTTAATCTAAACCCCCATTTTGATTATTTGTGCCAGACTGGTTTTAGACAAGTTCTGATAAAACGACTGTCCCCCATGTGTATGAGTTTAGTGTTACTTTTGTGTTAAGGTGAGTACAATTATAATAAAGTTTTAATTTAATTTATAAAAGAGAAAATTCATTAGAAAAAAATATCTGAATAAAGAAGGTTTTAAGAACAGTAATAAGAGGGTATATTTTTATTGCAGATTTAGAAGAAGCTGCATATTACCAATGTATAATATTAGTAATAAATTATGAAGTACCTCTTTCAATTTATTTAAAGAAAATGGAACAACTCTTTA
>JAGFPH010001094.1:122109-150788 GCA_018207615.1 Philaenus spumarius | reverse complement strand
TTTTGATGTTGTGAAATGTGGATGGAATGAGTAGTCAGAAAATAATACAATCGTTGAATGGTAGACGAGGGTTTTAGAGTGTAAAACAATATTCAATTTTTTTTTTAAATATTACAGTTTAATTTTTTTACGGTCTGTGTATATTGGTTGATTTCTTTCAAATGCGATATTCATTCAGTAAATAAATTTTGTATAAGCAATAAAAACTGATCTGTGATAAAAAATAATGTTTTATATTGTCAGCATTTATATATTTACCTGCCTAACTACACAACGTAAGTTTCGCTTTTAAGTAACCCATAAATTACAGCTTAAACATATAGGTTGCAGTTAGGTGAAACAGTTATATTATTAATGCGTAGGCTACTTATTATAATACCATTCAAGCCAAATCATCATGTCAAAGGAAGTAGAGTGAAGTGTACAGAATATATTGTCCCTCTCTTCCGTCGCAGTTGTCATCGATAGTCAACGTTTTGACGAACATAAATTTAAGCATACAGCCTATTTACGAAACATTAATTCAGTTAAAAACACGCTTTTTCTGTGTCTCTAACACGACATTTAATAATTATACATAAAAATATAATAAACTGTGACAAAACAGTTACAAAAATTAAAACTACTAGGTGTAAATAATATCAAAACACACGTGACATCGTAAGAATACGAGTAAGGCAATTCACGCGTATTTTTATTTGTTGAAAATAAGCAAGTTTTCATTTTATTTAATAAGAGCATCATCAAATAAACTTAAAAAATGATTTTCCAATTTAACTGTGTAATGGATATTATGTTTATGGGCTACGCCCTCATTGTTTAAACACTTAGCTTAACCCTTGTTCTTATAAGTCTGCTAGTATTGTTTGCCGGAAAGAAACAAACTATAGAAAAAGAAACTTTATTAAAGCTGAATTCGTAGTAGAGGTCAATATCGATTGTTTTTTCGACCAAGTGTACCCATTATTTCTGTCTAATATTTCTTGATTCCAGAGAATGAGAGGTAAAGGAAAACATTAACAATGGCAGAAAAATTACCCCTTCCACTATCGGTCCGTGCCCGCAATGAGTGCACAACTTCAAGTCCACATGAAGGCGCATACAAAATCCTAAGAAGAGGCGTAAGAATTGTTTGTCTACGAAAAGTAAGAGATTGTGTGCAGTATCGTGTATGTTTTTGTAAATTGATTTTTTGATTGCCGTGTCAAAATGATGAATTTTTATGGTTTTGCAGAGTGTTATTTTTGATGTGTTGGACTCATTTACTCCAAGAAGAACAAGGATTAAGTTAAGTGTTAAAAAATTTAAATTGACACCATCTAAAAATTCGAATGTCCTTTAGATAAGAAATTAACTGTATACGATTGAATTCTTAAATATAGTCAGAAGTAAATAATATTTTAGTAAGATAATTAATATAATAATACGACTTCCTATTGTAGGGGTTTATTTAATTTACGACATTCGCGTTTAAGTAATTTTTAGTGTTTGTTTAGATTTCTTAAATTTAAGTAACTTCATTATGTTTAATAAAAGGTCTTTTAATAACAGTCTTCACGAAGACAAAAGAAAAGTCAAAAGATGTTAAAATAGCACAATCTATGCTACCAATATTTTGTAGCAATCTATTTGTAGTTTTGTCACTTTCAATTCCTCTGTATTATGGTTGAAAAAATAACAAAAACCATAATATTATTTGATTTTAAAAAACTATTTATTTAAAACGATTCCATAAAAAATATCTTCCTCACAATTAGCGTTTTTAAAACTTTATACTGCTCTAACTTTTAAACGGTTAGTCATAGCAAAAAACACTAAGAATAAAAAAGTTTAAAATAACTTGTTAAATCCGGAATAATCATAAAATACAGGATGTTCCATTAGAAATTCAAATGTTGACCACCATATTGAAAAATTGCTTTCATTTACAAATATTTCAACAACTACATATTTTTTTAGTTTTCTCACAAAACAAACCAAGGTGCCCCTTTTAAAGTTTGCTGTTAGGTTTATAGTTTACAAGATAGCAATGGTGGACATTTAAAAAAGACACCCTGTAGTATCATTTGACTTTACTATTTAGTTGTTTTTTTAAGCAACCAGGCTACGTCATAATCGGCAACACCTCAGGCACTTAAGAATACATTTAGCGTAAGTGTCTGCAGAAAAACACAAAAGTTATGTGAAGTTAATATGTGCGACTAAGATAAAAATTTAGCAAATTTAATCAATAATTGAGTAGCCTACTACTTTATATCTGCGAAATAGATTTTTTATAATTAAGTTATGCTTTATTATCAATTTGAAATAATATCTTTGGAAACTGTAATTTATAAGGATTTATAAGTTGTTTTAAAATGTTTGGTTGTGATACAGAAATTGTATGTAAAAAAAATGGCGGTGGCTATACATAAATAGTACATAAACAGATTTGACAGCATTTGTATCTTAAATAAATACAACACTATTATAGTATAACAACAAGAATAAACATTGCATTTAAATTATTTAATGATTTCCCATATTTTGTTTTTTATTTTAAATTAGGAAGAAAAACAGTTTTTTATAATTTTAATCTATTAATATAAAAATGTCTATTTATTTATATCAAAACAAATTTATTTATCAAATCATGGTAATACTCTATGATTATGACAGTCGTTATTTCGGTAATATAGATAAAAACGACCATAATTTATAAATGGATCATTTTTTTAAGCCAGGCCTGTGGCATTGTTCTAAAAAATAAGACTTTAAAATTATGTAAAAATCTATATAGGCTGTAATTAAAGATTTTCTTGAAACTGCTGGTAAGATAACATTCTGTATGCATACTGGTATTTACCTTATAACATCCTTATTTTGGCTAACAGTACAAATAGACAATTTCTCACTATTAGTCGGATTCAAACTACATAGACTACTGTAGTTTGTGGTAGATTTAACTACATCTTATTGAAACACCATTCTACAATATTAATTTAGCTCGTACGACAGTATTTGCTCTTGATATATAGCCTAATAATTTGTTTGTATGTGTACTCCAGCTTCTCAAGGTTGCTGGAATAATTAATTGCTTTATGGCTGCTTTCTTTGCTACATTGTGTGTTATTTTATTACAGGTAAAATTCTATTAACAAATGAAAACGACTATATTAAACTGAATGATATTAATACTAATAATAATAATATTAAATTATAACAATCAAATGGTTAGTTCTAACAAGTGACAAAGAAGGTATTAACTTTGTTGCTTGTTAAAGGTATTTCTTCTATGCTTTATGGAATGCTTGTGTGGAGTTTTAGAAATACAATGTTGCATACCAAAAGCGGTATATTTCTTGTCAGAACTTGGACACAGTATGGACATTCTTTGTTAAATTTACAACCTCAGTGGGGTAAGGATACAAGACTGGGCACACATTCCTTAAATGTCAAAGGTTTTACAGTATTAAAAAAAAAGACTTTTATACTGTCGGTTATTAACTGGAAAATGTGCAATATTTTCTCCAAATATTTTCAATAAATATCTTCTAAAGTAAATTTTTCTCTGTATTTTATTTTTGGGATTATCAAATATTAAAAGTCTCTTCTGTTTATAAATAGAACGTTTACAGTCGAACTTTATTTGATTAATCAAAAGTTTTATGATCAAACAGAGTATACATACACCAGTTTGTTTCTTTTAAGATTAGGCTTATTTTATATTGTATTTTTTTTCTTTAGATAAATTTACTACGAATGAGGACCAAAATGCTTAACCTATTTTTCTTTGTAATTTTGTATTGTCTTAGTTGTCATTGTTTCTCAAAAACAGAAAATGTAATTTTTATACGAAAAAAATCGTAAAAATTCTACAATTTCTTTACCAAATTCAATCTCTTGAATTATTATGATACTACTGTTGTTGATTCCTCATAATAACTCATTTACAAGTCGTTAGTATTGAAATCACTAACTATCTTACCACACACAAAGACTATTCAACAAAAGTTATGACGTCAATACAAGCGTGGGTACTGTCGTTGTTCTATTCAATGTTCCCAGTCAGCTGACAAGTTATTGACTGTGTTTCCAGTGTTTATTGTAAGGGAATGACAATGGAAGCCGAGAGGCTGAAAGCGTCATCCACACTTCTTCTGATGAAAACTCCAACGCAGCTTACATTTGATTGAACCTGATAACCGTCGATGGATTACCTGCCCTATACGCTTCTCCCATAGTCTTCAATAGGCTGTCATAAAGTAAAAAAATCAAACGTTTTTCACAGAATGTTAAAATAACATTAGCACTTTGTGTATGCCGTTTTCAACATTAAAACAAAATAATAGCCAAATGCTTTAATAATAATGGTATAGATTTGTAGGTCTGGGAATTATACAACCTAGTAAATTTTATGATAGATAAGTGTAAAAAGATGTACTACATGAAACCACTTACGTAGTAATGATTTCGTAATGGTGCTTTTAAATCCAACATATTTTAATAGAAACTGATTCATTGCTTAAAGTTCAATATAATGTTTAAATAAGTATGTTAAGTCAATCAGTGGGTTCTTTCAAAACCCTTTTCCTCGTTTTAAGTATCTTTTTAAGTATATTTTTCTCTGCAATTTATTTTTGGGATTAGCAGATATTAAAAGTCTCTTCTACTCGTATTTATAAATACGAGGTAAGTTATAATTAATAATTAAGCTTCTTGAAGTACTTATAAATCATTTCGATTTATAATGAACGCAATATAAACTTCAGGAAAATTATAGAATATTTGTATGATTATTTAATTTTAAGCCAAAAGTAATGTAAAAATTCCCTGTTTATTTTATTGGTAAATAGGAAGTATTTTTTTGTTAACAGTTTAAAAATACACTATTTTCTCTTTTGCTTTCTCATCCATCCATATAAAAACTTTTACGTTATAATAAAGTCTAGTTTATAAAAATCTGATTTCATTCTCCATCAAATAATTTAGCAACCACTAGTAAAATGTGAAGAAATCCTCTAACTACTGATATTAATACAAGCAAATAAGTTACTCTCGAAGAAGTTGGTGTAACTTTGCATTTAACATTTCAGTTTCATACTTGCTTGTTTGGAAAGACACTTTGCGATTATTAAGCGATAGGAAACTATCATTTTAACTAAGTACTGTCACCAAATTAATATTTCTCAATTAATTCTTTTCACAAATTAATAAATTTAATCAAGTGCAAGTTTTTATTGTTTATGTAATAGTACTATCCTCTATTCCTGTTTATAAGTAAAACTTTCTTCCTAAACTGTAGGTTTGATTAAATCATTGTTTTATTCACAACTAGAACTAGCATTGTTGGCGTACGAATCATGAACTATTCTCTCAGAGAACACGACGAAACTTTTGACTAATCTTATCTTCTACTGCACAAACTAGCCTAAGCAAACAAACTAACATTTAGTACTCAAGGAAAAATACAAATTATGTTTAACTATAAAACTAGTAACTCATACAAATATTAATATTTCGGCTTGGATACAGGAGGGGGTAGAATTCGAAGTTCATCTCATCTACTCTTTTAAGCTAAATATACAACTAATAGATTTGCCCCTTTTATGGCAATCAAAAGGGTTGCAGTAATAAAAAGTGCGAGCCAAAAGATTTTGATAATACTTAGAATATTTATAACAATTTTGAGAGTGTTTCATACAAAAGTTTTAGTAAATAATTGGAAGATTCGCAACAACTTACAATGGATTTAATACTGAACTCCCCATACTCCTAACATTTATCTGGGTATCAGTTATCAAAAACAGTTCCAGATAAATGGTTTTGGTGAAATTTAGAAGATTAAACACTTCAGTATACAATAAACTTCAGCATCACAAGCATGAAATGTTTCATAAATTGTAAGGAACCAAGTTAAGTAAATAATTTGTATTTAAAAACTAAATGATTTTAAAATGAATTGTTTGTAGTATTAGAAGATTAAAATCAATATATTTTTTTACCTTTGGTTTTACAACATTGTAGTGTACAAAACAGCACTTGAACAGTTTATTAGGTTGACACATTATTTTATCTTCAAATGTTCAAAGTAGAAACAATTATAATATTATTACTAATTATTCATTATCAAATTCTTAAGAATATGATTAGTAATATTCAGTATTAGCCCAGTCACTTTAGGAAAAGAAAAAAACATTTGGTTAAAATTTTATAGAAATAGTTCTACTTCACATATTATATAACAGCTGTGTATTACCTATTTCATTATAGAAGCATACCTATGAAGTTGTGAAGCAATACCCCTCCCTCTCCGCCCAGTTTAAAAGCGGTATATCTCGGAAACGGTCAGAGATACGACAGTAATGTATATAATCGATTATGTAAGAAATTTAATTTCTCTTTATTTTTAGTGTATTACTGTTTTTCGATAAATCTACCGTTCTCGAGATATTAGCGAAAAACCAAAACAATGGACCTAAAATCTAAGATAGCGGCCGGTTCCGGACCCCTCTCAACTCGGGACTTGATTAGGAAGGTCTAATGTAACATTTCCAGCAATAATTAGAACAATGTTATTCAATATCTTCTTTTTAGAGCCGTTTTTGCACTAAAGTCACTGGGCTATAAGTACGAATTTTAAAGACATAATTAAAAAAACAAACAAAAACAAAAAACAATGGAATCTATATATATATATATATATATATATATATATAAAGCTGAAATACCACTGATTCACTCACTCACCCCAGTATCTCGAAAACCATAACTCCTAGGAATGTGAACTTTGGTACACATATTGCTCATAGGCGCTAGAGGCGCACTAAGAAAGGATTTTGAAATATTTTGAGTTTAAGGGTTGAAACAACCCCTAAAACCATAAATATTGTTTGTTTTATATCTCAAAAACCTTACGGCCTAGGAAAGTGAAATTTGGTACACAAATTGATCATAGGTGCTAGAGGCGCATTAAAAAAGGATTTTAAAATATTTCACGTTTAAGGGTTGGACCAACCCCTAAAACCATAAATATTATTTGTTTTATATCTCAAAAACCATTTATGGCCTAGGAACGTGAAATTTGGTACACATATTGCTCACACGCACTAGAGGCGCACTAAGAAAGGATTTTAAAATATATGACCTTAAAGGGTTGAAACAACCCCTAAAACTATACATATTATTTATTTACTTTCCTTAAAGCTAGAAAGCTGAAATTTTGTACATTTATTTCTTAAAATTACACATAAAAAGTAAACCAGTTTTACTTTTTGTCACGTTCTAATAAGGGGTGGAAATGTAGTAACAACCCCTAAAACAATTGATATTAATTTGTATACTTTCCTGAAAGTTAGAGAGCTGACATTTTGTACATTAATTTCTTACAAGATGCATATAAAATAAACCAGTTTTACACTTTGTAACGTTCTGCTAATTGATTGAAAAGTAGTAACAACCCCTAAAACTATAAATATTAATTGAATAACGTTGAGGAACGTGAAATTTGGTACACATATGTTCATAGGCACCAGAGACGCACCAAGAAATAATTTTTAAATATTTGGCCTTTAAGGGTTGAAACAACCCCTAAAAAAATAAATGTTGTTTGTTATACTTTCCTTAAAGCTAGAAAGCTGAAATTTTGTACATTTATTTCTTGAAAAAACACATAAAGTGTAGGAATAAACCAGTTTTACATTTTGTTACGTGCTGCTAAGTCGTGAAAATGTGATAACCCCTAAAAACTATAAATATTAATTTGTTTTCTTTCCTTAAAGCCTAATCTGAAATTTGGCATTTATTAATTTTAAGGAAATATTAAAATGCGTAAAGCTGATCAAATCTATCCCGATCTATGCATGCGCATATTAAAGTCGTATCTGTTCGATCTGCAACATCCAGCATAGACTGTGATTTACCAGTCTGTAGATTTAGCGGTTGAAAAAGAAGACGCTCTTCACTCTGAATTCTTTATTTTTAATTGATTTAAATTATTCAGCAAACCTACCTTGACAAAGATAATTGACGGGCAGCCACTGAACAAAACATACAAAAATAATTGAAAATACATGTAATAATTCATTTTCGTGAAATGAAAGATGAAAGAAAATGAGGGAGAAATATTACAATTATGTAACATAGTGATGCAAAACAATTCCCCGTAGCGAAGCACGGGTATTCAGCTAGTTACTTTATATAATTTTAAACCAAACAAATAAATAAATGGAAGAAGAACATTTCATGCTATTTATATTTGTAATATTGTAAAAATACAGTGTACAAATTTAGAACATTTATTGTGAATACAAAATGTTCAATGTTAGCTTCTTTAACATAAAACGAAACTATTGAAGACAGTCCGTGGTTTCAGTTTTTAAATTCGATTAAACTTGCAAATTGATTTTTTTAATTATTAAATACATGCTTTAATCTGATTAGAATAAATAAACATTGTGCGTATCTTACGTGATTTTATTGGAGTAATATTAGAGGTGCGGGAATAAATACATTGGTACAATCACTCTAATTACGTTGGTCAAAACAATTAAGTACGTTTGAATTGTGTGTTCACTATTTATTATTACTTCCTGTGAAAAGGAACAATTCGTTTACTTTACACTGAGCTTACTTGGAAGATTGTCTTCTGGCAAGCGTGGAGGGATAACACTTTCTGTTTGTAATGAAATACTCAAGCCCTTGGAAATTTAGGTTAATTTGAGAACTGCGAAATTGATTACTTGTTCACAAAACACACTTTAGTTTATAATAATATTTATAATTAATTTAGAATATTTATCATTTATTTTCTACATTTGAACATGTTTAATTCGAAATTTTTAAAATTTTCGTGTAATCACAGAGATATGGAAAATAAGATTTGATTTATATTCATTTGCAACTCATGAACTTGTCAGAGTGCCTTGTATACTGACTTCCTATGACTAATAATGGATCAATGATTTGGAGCTGTATTTCAAACGAAATAAAATTTAATCCTGTATTTGTTTTACAATATTTTGTTGAAATACTTTTGCTCTCATAAGTATATTTTCAAAATTATTATGAATCTAATTAAGATTATTATGAAGTTAAAATAGAGGTATAAGATTTGTTTAAATAATAAATAATTTTATGTACATGATATTAAGTCTTTATAAAACGTTAGTAGTAACAGTTGATACAAACATCTGATACATTAAATATCTTTAAACACAAAAACAAAATAAACATAACTTGGGCTGCATAACCGTTACCAAACAAACAAGCAATAAGTGCAAGTAGGTTAACACTAGAACTATCAAAATTTTCTAGATTAACTTTGCAACTAAAATAACTTATCAGACTGGAGTTTATTAGGTCAAAGGTTTTCAAATAAAAGTCACGGAAAATGAATACTTATTATCAACTACTTGGTTATTTTTGTAACAAATATCTATTTTATTTTAATAGAAAATGTAGTCATTCACTATTATACATAAATGTACACTCACTTTAAGATGCTTTTACAAATTTTTTTATAGAGAGTTGAAATAATCCTAAAATTTAAATTTATAATAATATTATAATAATACTTTATAATGGTGTTATTCAAGATACTACACCATATTTTACCTATTTCCTATGCAATTATTTATAATAATATTTACAGACAAATGCCCTAAATAAAAATAATGACATTTTATTGTATGGTACATTTAGATTAGGCAGAATTAGTTAAAATGGAAAATACATTGGATTAATATGTTATCCAAATGGCAGTTCCTACATAATTTATTAGCTTTCGCTTAATTTATTTCCTTGCTTTTTGTTAATGTGCTGCTATGTAGAAATAAATCGATTCTTTAAAGGGGTGAATAATTTAGTGCAATTAATTTAATTTCAAGTGCAATTAATTATTATTTTGTTTCTCCTTTGTCTTTAAAAGCTAAATTAATTTTAATTTAAAACAAATGACCAGTAGTTACCAGAAATAAATCCTCAAACATTTCCTAAACAACATGTCCATTTCTTAACTTTCAAAAGATTACAGTGAAATGAATTGTACCTTTATGTATGTCATATAATGCACAGGTAAAATTCAACAACAACAATTATAACTTTGTCGTTTAAACTTTTGACAGTAACACTAGGCCTGAACAAAAGTAATAATGGAGGTGGTAGGAGAAATAGTTACGTAATAATATGTAACATGTGCAATTAATAATAAGTAGTAATGAAAAACAAAATAGTTAAGATAATATCTATAAAATTTTTGTACAGTGCTCTATTTTATTCATGGAACATTAAAACATTTCTGAGAACAATCGAAAAACTTTGAACGAAAGTCATTACAATAACTGACAAGGCAATAACACTTATATACAAAATAGAATAACTTTCAGTGACAGCAATTAATTTCACACTACGTATGTTTGTTTCCGAAGTAAATTGTTTAAATTTGAAGCTGTTCACAAAATTGTATTATTAAAACTTAATGACATTCCTTTGAAAGTAATTACACCTTAACTTGAAGACAAAACAGGGAAATTCACAAAACAATTTTCATAAAGCATTGTTCGTTTTGCAAAACGTATAATGTTTTTCCTTGTTAATGGCCATTAAAATTGTTTTAATGGACTCCAAGTAATGCTTAAAATCCATAACTGACATATAAAACAACATATTTTGAACAATATACAATAGCAAAATATTTCGTTAGTGTTCAATAACTTATATGTAGAAGTGAAATAGTATATTTATAATATAAATAATCATATAAATATATTTAAAACTATCGAAGATTGATTTTTATATCTCTGGAATGTTTTTAGTTTACAGGTCAAGGTCATACTTAGTCGGGAACACTCGTAATTAAAGAAAAATATATGTTTTAAACATGTATAAACACGTAAGTAGTAACATTACTCTGTGAAAATTATATGGAAACAATGTTTTCAGACTCTCTAGATTACTGCTTTTTACTTCATGTTACTCTTTAAAACATTGTAGAAAACTAGTTCATACTACTGCAAAACAATAAATTATGCCCGTTCCCA
Organism: Philaenus spumarius; assembly: GCA_018207615.1. Taxonomy (NCBI): domain Eukaryota; kingdom Metazoa; phylum Arthropoda; class Insecta; order Hemiptera; family Aphrophoridae; genus Philaenus; species Philaenus spumarius. The sequence goes on along the minus strand of JAGFPH010001094.1, from coordinate 139,770 downwards.
ATCCTTTTGTTAAAAATTAGTAATCTAAGATGAAAATTATTCACTACCAAAAATATCAAATTGTTACTTATACGTACAATTTGATATATGTCGTACTTTCTACATCCATTGTGGGTTAAAATCTTTAAACTAATTACTTAGGAAGATTTTAATTAAAACTGTTGTTATTCAATAAAGTTAGTCCACATTTAATTTCTAATTATTTACAAAAAAAAAAAAAAAATTGTTTATTAAAAGTTTGCACGAATTGTTTAGATACACAAATTAGTAATGGGTTTGAACCAAATATATATAGTTTAAAATAAATACGAATTATTAAATCAACTTAAGCCAGTTTTATAAAAATACACCTGTACTATTAATACTATGAAGCATTAAATACTGAACTCAAACCATGAATTATAATCTTATAATAATAATAATGTATAAATTTAAGTAATCCGTGCTAAATATTAGCCATGATTTAGATTTTTATTTTTGTTACATATAAGCCTACAAATACTGTGTACTGTGATACTGGATGAGATTCTGATTGGATTCAGTATTTTCAAATAATACTAAACAAATTTGAATTAAAAATATTTTCATGTAAGTAGTAAAATAAGTAGTAAATTAAATAATATTTTTCATAATGCCTATTTAAATAAGCATAATAATTAAATTTAAAAATGTCACATTTAAAATTAGAAATGGTTTGTTTTTTAAAGTTTGCAACAATTATTATTAAATACACACTGTGATTAAGGACGAAATAATGTATAGCTAAGTCAATTCCAATTATAATGAATATAATCGCAAAGTAAAAACTAAATATACATACGTAAAACAACTTTTCTACAAATATGCAAATATGCAATTTTGAAAAACTAACAAAAACAAATTATTTGGAAGTCCAACAGATACCCTGGGTATACCAAATCTGGAGGAAATCCTTAAAACCGTTTCCGAGAAAATATTTACATATATAACATTTGTAGTCATTTAAGAATATAGGATGCACCAAGCTTCGACTTATATAGTGTAAAATAAATTAATTTAGCTGTATATTTATGCTATAAAGCACACACAATTACAATTCAAGTACTCCTGTAAAGAATAATATCAATTGACTATCAACCAACCAAAACCTGTTTTAAAACTAATTAAATCTACCCTGCTGGTATATATATAGGTAATTTATATTGACTTTAGTCTAATATCCTATAAGTTGTGGCATATTAATAGTTTATTTATCTTACTGATTATCCAGCTTAAAACATTTCTTTCTTTATAAAAATGTTCTTCTACATTGAATACAATTAAAAATGTATTACTTTATTTTGTGTATATATGTTCAATATAAATTCCATTCAGTTTAAAGTAATTTAATATATTCATGTTCAAAATTAATTACCCGTGTTTTGTATGTATTTACAAAAATATTATTTATGCAAAATCAGTTAGAGAATACATTTACAGTTTTCATACACAAATTCAAAATGTTGTTGCTGACATTATTTTTAGATGGTTTGTTAAATGCATTGCAGGTAGAATAATAATTTTTACGAAGAGGCATCGGAACAATAAAATGGGATCAATCTATTACTTTAAAACCTCTAACTCTATATTTAACTAAGGTTAATAACTATATACAGACTATTTATAAATTATTAAAAGAAAACTCTAAAATGAAAGAACTTATCATGCGTCTATTGAAAGTGTTAAAATAGTAAGTATCCGAAATAATTTTGAACAAACATTAAATTATCAATAACAAGTAAATACCCCAACCCCTGATAATCGTGTAATTGTTTTTACACAGTTCGTGAATAATTTTAGCATAAAGATATTAAATTGAAAAGTTGCATTGTCCTTTGGCCATATGAATAATTCCTCTTCTTCTGCCTGTATTCTGAAAGTAGACATGCAACTGAGCTGTAGTCAAAGCAAGTGAGTTTTAGTGACACTCACGAGATAGTGGGTGAATTTAATTCAAACTAGAATCGCCTGTAGACGAAATTCGACCAATTTGATTTGTAAATCAACGAAATTCAACTTGTTTTTCACTTAATTAATTGGAATATGTTACAAGTACGCAAATTCTTAATTCGTTTCTTCACACATTGTTATATTCTTTGCCATAGCAACCAACTGCATAACAGATAAAACGTCTGATTCGGATAACCAGTTTATAATCACAATTTGAGGTTAGGCCTAGTTTATTTTATTTTAATTGTGTTTACAGCATTATATACACATTTTTGTTTCTGCACATCTATGGCGCAGCACCTTTCGAATTATATAGTTTTATTCCTCTCCTTCTATAATAATACTAAAAAAAGTATTACAAATTTCCATGTTCACTTATTAATATAATGATTATAATTTTGATATTTTTTAAAGAAGAAAAAACCTCTTCTGATAATCCCTGAGCCTAATTCGGCCCCTAAAGAAAAAAATTCTTGCCATCCTAGGATTGTAACTATATAAAAAGTCTGAGATATTCTTAATTTAGCATGAAAATAACATTTACTTTATCTTCAATAATATTAAGGAACTTCATTACGACTAAGCACTTCACATTCAAGTACTTTGGATTACTTTATACTTGAATTATACATTTTATTACTATACCCTTGTCATAAACATCGATAACCGGTTTAAACAATCTATCTTTCTCATACACAAACAAGTACTTGCTGAGAGGGTTGTTTGTGAAGGTTTTGTTAAGAGGATTACATAATATACTAAAAGACGTTATTAGGCCTAACATTAATTGTAAGCATTAATTAGGACGTTATTAATTGCAAACATGACATCTCCATTTCACAAGAAAGATATATATATATATTTTTTTTTTCTGTATATTATGATAGATATAGACAATTATTATTTAACTTACCTGGTTGTATAGAAAGGAATAAGAAAATATGAATACAATAACTGAAAATGTAATTCTATTATTTAACAAATACTCTGCATCGCAAATTATGATTACATTCGTTATATGGTTAGAAACTTATGTTTAAGACACAGAAGTGGGATGTTAAAGTCTGAATTTAAATCAAGTCGCGAACAGGAGACTACGTGAGGTATTTTTAATCTTATCTCACGACAAACACCACATTTCCATTTAACAATAAAAAGTTACACGACTTCAGCCTTCGAAACAATCCATTAAATTCAAATTGCATTGGTATCAAGCAAGAATCAGATCTGTTTATTTTTCATTTAATATGCACTTTTTATACAAAAGTTAAAATTATTGCCCTCATTATTGTACATTTACTTTGAAAATTATGTAAAAGTATCAAAGATATCTGAAAGTTACTTATTGCACAAACATTTAATATTCAAGAAAAATACGAATTTATTTGAAAAATAAACCTAGTTTAGAATTATTATACATAGGGACATATTACGTATTGCGTAGTGCTTGAGCTTTTAATTCATTTTCTAATAAACGAATTTTTCTACGTTACTTGTGTTGAAACAGTTTTTAGTTTAAATGTGTGTTCTGTGTATGTAGTTTTGTGTGATTTTAAGACTGGCTAGTTTAAATAAAAATAAAGGTGTGACAAGTAGTGAGAAAGGTAGATGAAGTGTACAATACACCACCTCATCACAAGCATTAATAATTTTTGAAATTATAAGCTATAAGAAAATAAAAATATTCTTGTAAAATCAATAGATTTTATAATGGTGTGCTTGTGTTACGAGATTTGTGATATGAGACTAATAATAAAAACCAATAGTTTTCTATACTTTTGTTTTTAAAAACAGAAAGAATTGTTAATTTATATTTATCAAGTCTGTAAACAACATTTAAGTAAATACTTAATTTACTACCTAGGCCTAGTATTTAAATAAAACAGGAAATGACAGAATAAAATCATGATACTGAAGAGTACGTCTAATTTAGCACTTGTAGGTTTTCACTTAATTAGGTTTTAATCTTCAATAAGACTTGAATGATTATATTGTTCCACACTGTAGTTAGCTGCTCCATTTATTTGAAAGACAACATTTCATTTCAGATTATTAAATTCAAAGAAAGGACCTGCATTTTGATGCTTAAAATAAATAACAAAGGAACTCCATTTGGGTTATCAATGCATTTCTGTTTTAACATCTGAAAACATTAAACTACCCTAAAAATAACAGATAAAACTAAACACAAAATATAGATACAATGAACATAATTTTGAGTTTGTAATCGCAACTGCTAATTAAATTTAACCTTTAGAGACCGAAGGTTTGATCTAATATATTTTGTAGATGTTCAATTTCAACAGTGGTAGAATCATTTATGTTACACAAAAATAATCAGTATTATCTGTTGGTATGGTACACAAGGCATCATAAATTTAAAACATAAAAATATACAAGAACTAGTTAACAATTCTAACTAAATTAAACACAGCTTAAGTAACATTAAATTAATAACCTCTCCTAAGCGCAAAACTATGCATCACACAATACGAAATTAAAATGTAACAGACAATATCGATAGACACAAACAAAACCCCAAAATATAAATAATCAAACCACAAACAACCAACAATGGCTTTTACATAAACAAAAATTAAAATTTAAGTTTGTCCATAATATAACATCGCTTCTCATAAAAACCTAACTAAAGTGGAAATACATATAATAAAGTACATCTTTTAATATCCGTCGGTGACCTTTTTTTATTTTTTTAACGCTTTTCGGGATGTATAACTTATCATCAAAAAATCATTCGTTGATTAGAGATTGTCAAAACATTAAAGTAAAACAATATTAACCAATAAAACAGAACACATTTAAAAAAACACAGTTAGTACCCTTAGCCTATATATAGATACCGGATGACGAGTGACTGTTATAATGATTGTGATTTAATTGTTAGGCCTATATGTAAATAAGTATTTAGAGTGTAACATATACTTGACCAGGGATGCCAAATCTCTCTTGATAGATGCAGCTAGTCTGCACACCGTATTCGGGGTCTTGTTATTTAATTAATTTATACAATTCCTAGTTAGGTTAACTTAAAGTTTTCAAAATAAGAGTTTTCAGAAAGGAACATTAGACTTTCTCATGATTTAACGCTTCTCTTAATTAAGAATTTTGTCCTAATTGTGGTCAGTTAAAATATATTGTCCTTAAAACTTGTATTATACCCTTGGTATAAGTCAGTACAGTATATTACATTTAAGTATGCATTACACATTTGGTTTGAGTTTGTTTTGTTTGAGGTTAATTTAGTAAACTTAGTGATACCGTTTATTTCTGGCATAATTTTCTTTTTTGTATTTTCAAAAAGCAATGTGATAAATGAGTCTGTGACGCGTGATCAATCTCTGTAATATAGACGTTGCTGCGGAAACTCGATAACATAATATACGATCACATTCATCGAGTGTGAATATTTGAGTCAGATAAATCAAGAACTTCTATTTTGATAATCTGTGTCCAATAATTGTGTTGGCTAGATTATTTTATTCAAGTTTCGGGTTAAACGTATGTGGATAGCTTTTTCAACGAATTGCAGTTATGCAAACACATTCTCTCATTCCTTCTGCAAATACAAAAAGCTACAAAACATGTATCGAGCCATTCGTAAACCAACAATATTGTTTGATTTTGAAAGAATAAATAAAATAATCACTAAATTCGATATAGCAACCCATTTATTCTGTTGTTTGTAACTTTTACTACGAATACAAAAGTTGAACGCCACTGTTTACTAACAAACAAATATCACAAAATGTAATCAAAACATTCCCCAAACGTACAGCTTAGTTAATATAAATTTTACAGTATTGTACTCTTTTATGTAAAATGTTTTAGATTCACTTCACATTCTTATATGTATTAACAATAATAATTCTTTCTTAGTACACAGTATTAACATGAGTTGTTGATTTATTTATTACCGTAATGCTTCTTTAAAAAATTCAAAGATAAAATGTTTCAAATTTTTCTTGATATGCTTTTTAAAATGTGCTGTAATAAAATATAACTTATTTTATTAGCATTGTTGCTGAAATACTGTATTTTCTGTTTCTAGTTCTTCCGATAATTATTACCGCGTGAATTTTGACAAGCCGACTTTACTAAGCACTTCCTAGGATTATTTATGATTTAAAAAATAAGCTTATTTAGGGTGCTTAATATACCTTGAGTAAATGTATCGAACTGAGTGAATGGAGTCATCCTTGAGAAGGTTTGCCGTATGCTATTGCTATATTCTAGAGCAACAATAAAATATCGCTTATGATCACTTCCGTTTTTAAATTGGTGGCACCATTTTTACTTTCTCCACCCTATACGTAGTGTATGGAGAAAGTATTGTTTTCGTAAAAATGTTCGAATTTGAATTTTCAGTTGAATTATCTGTTTTGGTGCTCCCAGAACCCCAAAAAATTGTTTAGTGCAATTATCTGTGTTGGTGCTCCCTGAACCCAAAAATATTTTTAGTGGAATTTTTTTTTTGGTGCTCCCTGAACCCAAAAAAGTGTTTTTAACGTGGTGTCTGTCTGTCAGTCTGTCAGTATGTATACACGACCAGAGAGGACACTATTGGTCCGATTTTCATGAAATTTGGTATGTAGGTACTAAACCCTAATATCTCCAGGCGTTTTTTTCATTTTTTGGAATTTTAAATTTTTAAGGGTAATTTACCCCTAAAAACCCATAAAAAACGACAAAAATGCAAATTTCTCAAAAACAGCTCTAACGATTTTGATCAAATTTTCAGTATTTATAGTGCTTAAGATGCCAAACAAAATGACACCACCCACTTTTATCAAAACTTCGGCGTTTTATAATTTTGGGGAAATTTTAAAAAATAAACAAGTTTATGTTGTCAATCTAGCATCGCGGCGACGGCCGCACGGGGTAGCACAACGGTAGCGAGCACGGCAAGTAATTCAAAGGTCGCGCGATCGAATCCCGCCTGGGACAATAACTTTTTTATACGATTGACGTAGGTAGAATATTATTTTTTTGTTTTGTTCTAAAAAGTAATAAATAAAATGATTAAAAACAATATTATTTTGACTACAGTAAGTTGGGAGAAAGTTTGTGTCAGTTAACTGATACCGTTTATTGATTTCCTGTTGCTATCAACTGAAAAGTGAGAAGTGGTGGTTACTTAAGTAAGGCGTAATAACCTGCTATAGACACCGATGACAAGGACCCGTGGGTCACTGACAACTCGTCCCATTAAGGAAACAACTCGCACGTTCACAGAACAATCACTCACGGGTGATGAAACACATTTCTAAATATAAAAACTACATTTAAGGTTAACACTAATTGGGTTACAAGGCGTTCTAAGCCCGACCGCGATATTCACCCATAACCCTATTTTGGTTTCGATAATGGGCTACTTACTGTCATAACGGCTCCCTAGAACTCAGTAGGCACACACAGTTATCTCATAAGTCGAGTGGACCTTCCGCAACCAATTTTCTTAACCTGTATTAAACTTATAAAATCGTCAAATGTGTACGTCTGACCTCGTCGTATGTGTGTATAAATCTGGTCTATAGTGTAAGAAAAATTTCAGAAGACATTCCAAATGTAAATAGTGACCGTATAAGTTTAAGCTCCACTAAGCAAACTATTTAACTTTTCATTTAAAACGAAAATTAGATTACATTGAGTCGCCATCTATCCAGTGAAAATTAAAAAATATTTATAATTTTAACTTTTGGGTTTTATAGACATAATCACAAAAAAATAAATTCCTTTCTATAAGACCAATTTAGTTCTATTTCAGAATTTAAATTTAAATTACAAATTTATAATATTTAGTATGTACGACTTCCATGGAAATAATTAATTCCTTTCTACAACATATACCTTTTAAATAAAGGCAGTAAATAAATAGAAGGAAAATATTACACGTTATTTACCATTGAAGCATTTTTAAATAAATTAGAAAATGTATTGTGATTCCACAAGGTAAAATATTCGCTTCATTATCATGTCTTGCAAATTATTGACTATAATCTGAGGTTTCAGTTTTAAAATTTGGTTTACCTAAGAACTTTACATAATCTAATACTCTAATAAATAAATAAACGCCTTTTTCTAATCATAATAAATTTGCACATCTTTTATAATTTATTGTGCATGAATCAACCTAATATAAGTCAATACAGCTAAATCATACATTTCTTCTCAAAGTGAAATATCCTATTAATAAATTAATGATATGTTTCTATAGTTATTATGATATGAAAATATTGAATAAATTGATAACAAAAATGTTTAACGCAACAAATATTTTTCAAATAATGAATGATTTTGTTAAAAATGTTTAACTTTGTATGTAGTTACTTATGTAGAAAAATTGCATAAAATTGTTGCAACCGTATTTAAGGCATACTTTTTAATTGCACCCAAACTTTCTAATCATCAACGACATCAAAGAACTTGTACTATATAAATAAGAAGTGTACCTGAAAATCTTTAATTCAACAAAAAATATTTCACGATTAAAAAATTAAATTTTCATTGTTTGAAATTGTAAAATAATATTTATTTATAAAAGTTAAATTTTCATTGTTTTAAAATGTGATATTTATAAAAGGAAAATTTCTATTTTAAAATTGAAAAAAATGGTGTAAAATATTTTTTTTAACAGGAAATTTATCTTTAGTGAAATATTTTGCTAAAAATGATAGAATAGACGTAAATGATAAAAGGATTTTTAAGAAAACCTTCTCACAATTGCCTCTTATACTTGTATGAAAAAATAAAACTGTTTTGACATGTAGATGGAAAATTTTCCGATCAACAATGTTTGTCTTATTTTGATAACGGCATCAGAAACCGATTTATTTGACAAAACTTACATTTTTATTTTATATACGGGCCAAAACCTAACTGATAAAAGTCATGTTTTTGTTTTGTGCTAACATTTTTCTAGGAGCTGAGCAACAAAGGTTAAAGCTTCCTTCACAGTTGCGTAGGTTCGAATCTAGCTAATGGTGTTCGGTTTACTTGCGCTGCTACGCCGTTGCAATTATTCTAAAATAAATAAATAAAAGATTCCATTTTGTTTGTTAGTTGTGCCGGAGTGTATTGAATTTTATTTAACATATTGTTATCGGCCACAGATATTTGTGCCAACGGTTTATGTAACAGAAGGGGTTGTATCAAGTAGTAATAATTGTTTATCCTTTTTTTAGTCAATCCATTTGAAATATTAAACATTTAAAATTAGTATTCCATAACACCTGTTTCAGAGTTACATTTTTAAATTTTGATTTTCAATTCACATTTGCAACTATAAACAAACTTCTTTACTGATTCATGGTGATGTTGTAACGATTATAAATAAATAATATCCAATTACATATTAAAATGGTCGAAAAGGCTGATTATTATCTTTTCGTACTGAATCTTAGTATACCGAATTAAGTTACATAATGTAATTCTTTTTTTATTTTTATCAATAACATACAGCTAGCCTACGTTACTGGACCAAGCCAATTCAATCCGTATAATACGGCTTTATAAATAATCCAGTCAAACGTTTCACAGATCACAGTTCACGTGAAGTATTCACGCTCAGATGGACTCGAATGTTCTTACCCATTGTTTGAAAGTTGTTTTAATTCTGCTGTATTTAGTTTAATGCTTATTACAGCCAATAGGCTTATCTCTAAGAGTTCAGATAGGTTTAAAATTGTGTAACTGATTCAATTTCAAACAACGACAAAATTAGTTGATTTCAATTTAAAACAAGACAATTTTGTATTTATTATGTCATACAGCTCTGGTTATAACTTATATCAATATCATGGGGTAATAACCGCAATTTAGGGTGAAGACTAAATACATTAAAGCTATCACTCCATGAAATTAATTGTAAGCTTTATGTATTTATTTTTAATTTCCTGAGAAGATGAACAATTTCCTTTACACTGAGTTTAATTGCGAGACTGTGCTAAGGCAAGTGTGGAGTAATAACGTTTTCTGTGTGTAATGAAATGTTCAAGTTGTATTTTTGCTGGTAAATCAGACTTATTTTATTTTAATAGATTGTTGTTAAATTAACTTACTATATCCAGATATAATTTTAGGACTGCGTAAATGCTAAGTTATTGATGTCAATACATTTTTATTTGTACGTTTGGATGAGTATTTATTATACACAAATTTAGAATAATTTATTTCCTCTGATGCGTTTCAAAATATAAACTTTTAAATATTTTGTTTAAGTATAGAGAGCTCAACTACGCAATGCGATTTATTTAATGTTGTAATGATTGAGTTTTGTCTTTGAAATGAAACTAACACTATGAAATGAATTGTCTTTGATACTTCTGCACTGTGAAGTATGGTTTTGATATTAATTAACATAAAACATTAAAATGTAGATATAATATTTGTTTTAATAATAAATAATTTATTTATATTCTATTTAGCACAACATTAATTTGTTGTAGCAACACTTAATAAATCGTGAACGTTTATTTGGAAAACAATCTGATAAATTAAATATATTTCAACTCCAAAACAATGTAAAACAATTTGAGTCTGTAACTAAAAACCAAACATTTAAATTCCAATTATTTCGTTTAAATAAAAGAACTCAAAACATAGTCTTTATTAACATATCATGTAAATAAAATTTTGCAAAAAAAATCTATTGTCAGGCTGGGGTCTATTGGGAAATTTGAATTGTGGATTTTGTTTATATTTTATAATATTTTAATTAGTGGATAGTTTTTAGTAAAAACTGATTTTAATAAGAGGGACTGTTTATTTGATTGTACAAAGGAAGACATTTTGTTCTTATTTAATTTCCTATTATTAGTATGTTTATAAATTACAACTTAAATTATTAATATTATGCTTAGCTGATTCAATAAAGTCGTACATTTATGAATGGGTTGTATTTTCAATTGTAATCTTATTTTAACCGATTGTAGAATGTTACTTGTAATTTGTGAATTATAATGTCTACGATTTTTGATAAAATGCATCGTTTTGTTTATATATTCTGCAAAATTTCTATTTTCGATTTACATTTTTATTTTTTTGTTCGATATTGAACTTAGCTGCTTGTACAAATTATGTTTATCGAGTATTGAACAAAACTTAAAATTTGTATTTAATAAAAATCCTGAAATAGTTTTTATGAATATTGCTGTAAAATATATTCGTTGATAATAATATTATACCTGTTTCGTATAAAATTTATCAGTTTCAATTGAAGACGAGTGACATAAACAAAGTTAATGACATTTTTGTTGTGCAGTAGATTAGGTACAATTAATAAAAATGGTAAATAAATTATGTGAATCTGTTTTCCAAAGGGCAGTCCCTAAATAATTCATTAGCTCCTGCTTAATTTATTTCCTTGCTCTTTATTAATGGGCTGCTAGGTTTAGATAAATTGATACTTTAAAGGGGTGACTTGTTTAATACTATTCATTTCATCCCAAGTTCAATTAATATGTTGTTGGGGTTTTGTCTCCAAATGCTAAATTAAATTTAATACAAAATATGTGAAATAACAGAAATAATTACGTAATAATACGAACTATAAACAATTCATAATAACCCTAAACTGTATGAAATTAATACAATGACTCTCTGTCTGTCTGCCTTTCTGTCTTTGTGTTTAGCTTATAAAATGATAACCCGGGAACCAATTTCCATGCTTTTCTTTACATTTCGGTGTAACTGTTATTTTTCTCATATAAAAATGTTGAATATTTTCCAAGTATTGAATATTCTCAAAATTTCAATGGCAATATGTTTTTCATCGGTAGAAAAGTTTTTCAGTAATGTACAATCTATTTGTATTAGATTTTTTTTAAAAGCATAGCTAGAAGTATTTTAGTAAACAGCTGTTATATCTTAGCAACATTGAGATATTTTACTTTTAATATAGATTAAAAGTTTGAGCAATAATAGTTCCCGAGTTGTTACCATTTGTTTACTGTCAGTATACTGTATTATGTTGTAAATGTCTAACTAAAAAGTCACGAACATATTTAATGTCTGCTATTTTATATATAATTTATTGGAAAACAAGTTCGAATATCAATGTTATATTATAGATATAACGTAATTCAAGTGGGTGCAGTACAAAACCTATTTTCTTTTCAAAGACAAAGTTGTGACAATGTGAATGCTGTTTGTATAAGACTTTTAGTTGAGTAGATGTCGAGTCGTATTACTATTTGTGTGTTGCTATAAAATAAACAGTACTTATTTGCCTTAATTTGTTACATGATATACGTTTCAGTGACATATATTGCTTTAGTTACAAAGTTGTTAAAGGCTCGTTTTATCTAAAATAAAGGTTCCTACGTATCTCAATGACAATTGTTGAGTACACATACTCTATTTAAATCCATTTTTTTATTAAAATTTGTAAAGTAGTTTTTTTAGTGAAATATTTCTTAAAATTTTCAAGTTATTTTTATAAATTACAATATTTATGGATGTTGTAATTCTAATTGGATGAGAAAAATATTTGAAATGGGTGTTGTATCTGTCCAGTTATAAACCTTTTCGTGCTGCTGACAAGTTAATAATATAGATTTTTACTCGATGTGGGCATACGAAAAATATTTTATGTCCGTAAATTGTATGACTTATTTAAAAATATAACTTTTGTTTTATTTGAATCGGAAATATGTTTGAAATCGGTGCAGTTGTTTTTTGTTGTTGTTAATTTGCCAAAAATCTAAACATTATGGGTTTTTCATATTTTGTACGTAGTTTCTTAACGTTCTCAATGACTTATTTTTATTTCATTACAAAGCTACCCACTTTAAGATTTTTCACAAAAATGTCAAAGAGACAAATTACGTATTTGTTATACGTAATTTTTGTATAATTTACGACTATAAATTATTATTATTTAATTTTATGCGATTCAATAATTTATAATTATCAACTTTATTCATTTGGCCACCATCATACTAATTAAATAAATTATCTTAAACCTTTTTACAATTAATACAATTTTTAAATTTAATCAAAATGATGTGAACATGGTTTAATTGATGTTACATAATATGAGGCTTTAGTTTTTCCTAACGCAGCACTGAGTAAGACAGTACTATAAATAGAACGTTTGAGTCTTACCGGTTGTTATGTCTTCTGTTTGCATTAACTAATTAAGTTTCATAATTGTTTCCTATTTTTCATATATTTTTGAGAGTTTATTTTATCCAAGTTATATATTCCTTATATATTCATACATTATACATGTTACCGGTTGTTATGTTGCTTAAATTTAACTTTAACTATTTGTTTTGTTAATAAAAATGTTGTAGCTTTATGTAGGTTCGGTTTGTTCTTATATTTTGATCTGCATTATTATTCAAATGTTTATTACAATACAACTTAGGCTACACATAGAGGAGATCCAGATGCTTATAATTCATTATAACCATGCTACAAAGTATAGAATCTTATTTGAGCCGTACTAAAACTGCCTCCAAATTAATGCGTGTTGTAAGAACACACGAAACACGAATAGAAAGAGAAATTCGTCTAAGAGCGGCAGAGAAAGTCGTTCATTGTATTTCATTAGATGTAAAAATTAGGTAAAGAGGAGACAGAGCGAGACTAATTTGCAAAGAGTACGCAAAATCGGTGTTTGAAGCTGAGCTTCGACCATGTGATACCTTCAGATTTACGTTTTAAATATAAACGTCTTCATTTTTTTCTTATAAGACTTGGCCTTGCAATAGTGTAACCCGTTCTTCTTCTAGACAATTTAGACGTATTATGTTCACATTTGAGTTCTAGCAATAATATTTTCTTACTGTAGCCCAAAAGTAAAACTAACAATATTACTTATAAAGATGTATACAAGTCTGGCTATGACAATTCATATTCTTGTTTTCAGCCCTGTGTACGAATTGAAAAGTGGAAGACTAAAGCAATAAAATGAATCTAGCCTAACACAAATTGATTGAGTAATAATAATAACAATATACAGGGTGTTTACTAAAAACCCTTCAGGATTTTGGGATATGATTCCTCATACAAAATGGAAGAAAAAAGTTCCTATAAACATAGGTCCGAAAACGTTTCGTTTTCCAGATATCCGCCATTTTGTTTTTTGTACAAAATAATTCATATCTAGAGAACGGTTTGATTGATTGAGTTCAAACTTGGCATGAAGTTTAACCTGTCAATGATATACCTCAAGAAAAATAAACGATTAAATCCAATCATGCGTTTCAAAATGGCGGCTGATTGAAAATTTCAAACCTAAATTACTCCAAAACCGTACATTTTAACGAAAAATGTCAAGACACCTTTATTGTAGCCCTTTTGATTCCCTATCGTATGGTGTAACTCTCAAAACAATCGGATGAAGGATAATAGCTATGTTAAAAGGTAATGACAACAAATGTCCATACAATATTGTAGTATTTTCTGTGTTGGTATAGGATGCCGGGTTGAACAAACCAATTAGTACACATAACTTAACTATTATCCTTCATCCGATTGTTTTAACTGATACACCATCCGATAGGGAATCAAAAGGGCTACAAAAAAGGTGTCTTGACATTTTTCGTTAAAATGTACGGTTTTGGAGTAATTTAGGTTTGTAATTTTCAAACAGCCGCCATTTTGAAACGCATGATTGGATTTAATTTTTTATTTTTATAGAAGTATAACATTGTCAGGTTAAACTGCGTACCAAGTTTAAACTCAATCAGTCAAACCGTTCTCTAGATATGAATTATTTTGTACAAAAAACAAAATGACGGATATCTGGAAAACGAATCGTTTTCGGACTATGTTTATAGGAACTTTTTTCTTACTTTTTGTATGAGGAATCATATCCCAAAGTCCTGAAGGGTTTTTAGTAAACACCCTGTATATATAACGAAAATTATATTTGAGCTTTGAAACATTATGTACTGTATTCAAATAAAATTTTGCTTCTATAATAAGATGTTATGAGATGTTAGTAGAGATTAACAAATAATGTTAAAATATATGTAGTGTGTATTATTAGAAGAAAATATTTCTGAGTACAATCTCAAACTTTGAAAGTAAGTAAACACAATTAATTGTCAAAGCAGTAACACGTACGAGGTAACAACAGGGTGACTGTTAGTGACAGCAATTAATTCTTCACTACGTTTGTTTTCCAAGTAAATTGTTTACTGGGGTAATGATAACAAATTTGTATTATTAGAACTGAATGACATTACCTTCAAAATAATTACTCCTCTGCTAAAAGACAAAACAAATAAAAATCACAAATCTCTTTTAATACTAAACGCATTTTAAAATAGGGCTAATATTAATTTATACATATTTATTTTAAATATATTCAAAAGTTAAACTAACAAGTTTATATAAATTTTCCAATGTCTTCTAAAAGAAATAATGTGTTAGGTTCTGTTTAAAAAAATGTAAAATAAGGCAAGAAGCACACATCAATTTGTAAGAAAACGTGAAAATATTTTAGTAACTTAATTTGAGTTTACGCTGCTGAAATTATACGAGTTATAAAATCAACACAAGAATAATAAAATATTTTATTTTAAGTATTGTAAACATAGACAATTTATATTGTTATCATTCATTAATATATTCTTAAGATAAAATAAAATCAATACATTTATTTGTATAATGCAAAACATTAAAATCCTTAAGTAAAAAATAAAAAATCTCAAGACACTTATGTTTGATCAAATATAAATACTGCAAATATCCTGACAATGCTTTTACAAGGTTAGAAGAATGAAGTAGATACAAGGCGTTACAGTAAAATAGTACTTTACATTGGCAATTAAAAATAAATATTTTAAAAATGAATTTTCTCAATTAATCCCTGAAAGACTCTGATGTCTAATATTTCACTCCACCCTGTTTATATAATATATATATACAAAAGCAATATTGCAGTCGAAATTACATTATTGCCAACTTGTATACAGTTTAAATCTTCACGAGCCCTGAATCTTAAGGTTTGGTGTCTTTTAAGTTCCGAAGTGTTTATATTAAATTTTTTAATGTATTTATACTGATTTCATATTAGAAGGTTTCAATAGTGTTATACTCGAACCAAACCAAACTGTTAAATTAAAAATACTATGCAGTTATTCAGGATATTGTAGGTAGGTATTCTAGTTATAAAGGTTTTCCAAATTTTAATAAATGTTAGTTAGTCATTAAAGAACAATAATTACTAATATTAGTGTTAATAATTAATTAATTTACAATTATTGGTAAAATAGTAGTTATTCAGTGACCTGAAGTTGTTAACGTCTTGCTTAATTGACAAGTTTATATATTATTTAAAATAATTTAGACATAAAAATTCAATAATTATAATAATGCTATTAATAATAATAAATCATAAATAATTACATAAAACATATTTCACTTCACTTTACTAGATTTTTGTTATTATACTACAGCAACAATTAAATTAAAACAAACAACAAAATAGAATTTCTATGAATTACACACTTTAATGACAGAATATTAACAGTATTGTTCTTGATCATTAATTATATTAACTGTTGAATTCTTACCCACCGATAAAGAGGTGCTTGATATAGTATTTCTGGGTGAAGCCAGAGGTCATCTATGCTTTATGGGATGACATTTTAGAAATATGACGACTGCATACCGAAAACATGATATTCCCAGAGCTCGGGCACAGAATGGGTATTCTATGTTAAATTTACAACCCTAAGGAATACAGCAGCGAACAAACATTCCTTAAGTGTCAAAGGTTTACATTAATAATGAACGACCTCGATGCAATATTGTTAGTTATTAACTATAAACATTTACCGGATTATAATATTGTATATAATTATTATATAGTAGACATTATTAGTCTACTAATACATAGAATGAGGATAACAAAAATGTATAATTTTGTACTAAAATATTTGGACTCTATTCTTTTATAAATCAATATTAAATGTATGTTATACCTACATTCAAGAACGTTGTTATTTAATATAGCAATTCATAATTAAAAATGTACTTCCTAACCAAATACGAAATATGTACCGGGTGTTTCAAAAATAATATCGGGGTTTTAAAGGCTTTGTTGTTTTTATTACATTTAATTTACAATTGTAAATAATACATCAAATTAAATGAAAGAGCAACTCAAAACAGTTTTGTTGGTACACTTGTGCGCATGCGCGTGCACTGTTTCCTATGCCTTCCGTTAGCATCAAAGATGGCGACTAGTGAACAGAAAGCTTTTTGTGTTTTACAGTATGCAAGGACTGAATATGAAGTTACAATGCAATGTGCGACCCGTATTAAGATCAATTTGCAATCCTCTAAATGATCGTAACATCGATGATTTCATCAGTTTGAAGACACCGGTTGTCATTGTACGGGACTACCAAGTACCAAGGGCGGTTGAAAAACATGTAGAACGAGTGAGGGTCTTTCAGGCGTAGCCCCCAATAAATCAGTTCAGAAGTATAGTCGTGAATTAGCAATTCTAGTGACGTTTGTGTGAAGAGTTATAGGAAGACGCTTACAACTACGTCCTCTAAAGCTTACAGACTACCGTTTACGTATCAACTTTGCAAACGATAAATGACGATGAAGATTTTCTGGATCTTGTCGTCTTTAGTGGTACATCAAAAAGTGGTACATGTCACAGCGGAAAGTTTATTGACCGTTCTGTTTTTGTGCCATATCACA
>JAGFPH010001094.1:90291-116192 GCA_018207615.1 Philaenus spumarius | reverse complement strand
TTACCTCTTAGTTTAATAAAAATTAATTAATACTGTTATACTCTTATAGCAAATATCCAAAATACGACTAATTAAACAATATCTCTTCTGCAGAGACAATTACTTTTTGAGAGGATTATATACCCTAAGAGACTAATACTGGCTGAATAGTACTAATTAATGGAAACGTGACATTTCAAAAAAGTAGGTTACACTACCTTGTTTTTAGAAAATCTACTTTGCCTTCAAGTAAAGATTCAGATGTGTTTAGTATTTGTATGTATTTGTAAACTAAATATTTAAAAATATCTTGAGCAAACGACACGATAACATGATATACTTTAATAACTGTTTCAGTATTTTAAAGAAAAACAGTTAAAAGTTAAAGCTTGGGTGCTATTGTGAGGAAGTTACGATTTTTGTATACAATATGTTTTTTATTCTGAATTCATATTGTTCTTCTTAAAGTAAATTAATATTGTAAAGAATAAACATAAGGAAGATGGATAACGTTTATGTTAATGTATTTGGTTTTTGCTTGACATCTTTCCGGGTTGTCCGAGAGTCAAGTCCAGGTTGCTTTGATTTACTGGCTATCAATTTACTATAAATAACTATTTTGCTAAAGAGAGTCGTTTTATAAATGCTTTAGTATTTTATATTATTTCTTCCAGTGATTCCAGAACATTCGCCCATAACTTCACAATTCTTTTATTAAATTAGTACTTTTTGGTATTTAGTAACCTACAATTGTTTTATGTCGATTAAAAACATAGTTTAGTAACGTCAACGAAGTGAGCAAATAATGTTTTATCGTTTAATTATAATGTTTCCCCTCTATCCTACTTACGTAGTGTTCAACTGCTACATAATTAAAGTATGTATCAAACTGTCTCATTTTATTTGAAATTTAGTTTTACCTGATTTTATAGATTAAACAATTATTTAAAATGTATTGAACAGACGTTATAATTTTATAACAAGAGTTGTTATTCAAATTTATCAAAAACCTGCATATTCTGTTTTTTTAAATATTTATATTATAGAACTATATTCAGAGGAAAATATTAATAGTTTTGCAGAAATGAAATCTTACGTAAGTAATCGGTAAGATCTAAGACAGGTCTCACTTTATTGATAATTCTGATCACGAAGTTTACTTAAATCCCTTATCTTGGAAGAAATGGATTCATTTATATGTAGCAGTGTCGGATGCAATGTATTGGTATTCAAAAGGAATAAGTATACACAATAGACGTAGTATTTACTGTATTATACATCTTTATAAATTGCTCAAGATCTCACTTAAGCACTATAAATATGTTGACTAAGTTTGGTTCGTTTATTTTATTTCTACGTAATACTTCAATATTTCAATTGAATATACTTTATACTACGCAAACATAATTTTAAGTAACTTATGTGTTGTAAAATACACAAAATATTAATTTGACCCTGAAAAGTTGGCAAATAAAAGTAAACAATTAACATGTTTAGAATTTAATAAATTATGGTGCCTTTCTGCGTAATTAGTTCACTAATACATTGAGGTTGTGGTTAGTGGAGTTGTAAATATAATATAGGCCTATAAAGTGGGTGAAACTAACTATTTACATTGTATCTACAAAACATTTAATAACTACAATAAACTTCATAGCGTTGTACATATTTTACAATACCAAAATTTTACCAGGCGCAATATCTATACCAAAAGTAATTTCAATGCTTAATCCAGTTCTGTCTTTAAAAATACGTATATAAATCAAATTTGAGTTTAAAATTACTTTAAATTTCACAAAAAGAAACGCTGTCTTGTTTATATTTCATTTGTAAAAAAGTATGCTTTAAAACATACTCATAACCTTTAATGACCTAAATCCTAAAAGTATACGTAGACAGCTTTTCTATCGCAAACAATACACTAACTGTCACTAACAGATGTATAAAAATACACTATAGAGAGAAGACTGGTGTAACTGCTTCTGTATTCACGTCTGTATTGTTTATTTAGATGGTTCAATTAACTATTGCCCACTCAGCCTTAATAGATGTTAGTGACAGTTAGCATATTATGTTAGAAACTAAAACGAATACAGTTTTGGAAACTATCTAAACGAATAAAAACTTTTACTTTCATTTGACCTAATTGACCATTTACTCAGATAATAGATTGGCAAAACCCTTTATCTTGTAAAAGGACGATTGAAGGCCGTTTTCTTCTACTTTGTAGATTTGCCTCTGTAATGAGAAACAAATTTTGATTTGGGCCACCTTGTTATAAGTTTTTGCGAAACGATGACTTTCAGGTGTTTTTTTTATAAAAAAAAAACATTTTTGCTATACAAGGGCGTTTTTAAAAAGCATACATTTCCAAAAAATCATATTAAATTCTTTCTTTGAACAAAAATAAGTCCGATGTAGTCCAAGTATATTTTAAATTTATCCCAACTTGGTGAAAATGTGTTTTCCATGTGCTTGGAGATCAGACAGTTTACATAATGTCTTAAACCATTTATCATGTACAATTCGAGTCCTCATAATAACCACTATTTTATGAAAACACTATTATTGCTTTTGGAAGTATCATCCAGAAGTTTTAAAAGGCTGAAATTAAATTTCGTTTAACAAATTGAAGATGTTACTCTGCCATTCGAAAACATTTATACAAATTGATTTGAAAGCGATCAAATGTCACTTCTCGACTTTGAGAGAATAAATAAACGACAAAAAATATATAGATGACTATTCATTCTGTTGTGAAAATTGGATGTAGGCTTTGGAACTGAATTTCAAATCAAATATTTAAAGCTAAAATAAAAGATAAAATAATTTTGTAAGATGAAGAACCATTTCCTTAAAATATCTTAAATGTTCAAACGTTTTGTTAGGTAGAATCAGAAAATGTCAATACTAGCAATAAAAACTCTGTCTCGTCTATTTACATCTATATTTATTTTACATGTTATTTTTAGTTCTTAACGTTATTTTTATGCTAAGAATGTATTACTTTAATAAACATCATACTTCTTCAATTAGGTTTAATTTAACCCACAGTAAACATTTTACTTTTTTGTACATAATTCTTAGAATGAGTGAAGATTTGGAATTTTGTTCTAAATAATTTGAAGGAAAATGAATCTCTAACACTCATTTCACTTGGTTAAGGCTAAAAAATTAACCACTATAAAGAACGCAAACAACGGAAATACTAAATTGACCCAATCAATCCCAAAAAACCTATACATTGTAAAATCTATCTTGAAAATCTATCTTTAAAAATACAAACTATGTAACGTTAAAAGCAGATTTTAGAATTGAAATGACAATATTTTATAATTTCAATTCAATGTTTAGTCTTAAAGTCGTAAGTGTGTATGCACGTAGCATTTAGTATGCTTGCTTTTGTGTAGATAACAACACAAAAGAAATAGAAAATTAATTTACTTCTGAAAAATTGTTTTAATGTAAACATAAAATTAAAAAAACATAAATGAATAAAGGCAATACCTACACATCATTTAAGTTAAAATTAATATAAATGAAATAGATAGGTCAAATTTTGCATTCTTTATAAAAACCACGCTATCTGTTGTTTTGATGTTAAACTCATAGGCGTAACCAGGGGGGGGGGGGTTTGGGGGTTATAACCCCCCCATTGAAAAAATATTTCAGACTTTGTTTATATTAAAATACCTAACGTGTTTTTAACACCTATGCAAATGTTAAGCTACAATAAATTATCAATATATTGCTGACATTATCTTTGGTTGAATTGGGCACTGACACTTTATTTTATATAGATGCATTGTAGTGTATCAAAGTAGGCCTATAGTGTTCTAAATTCAGCACACGGCGTTTTCGGCCACAGATTATTTGCCGTCGCCGTCATATCAACAGTGGCGCGAAGGAGAGTATTAGTGCATAGGCCTACACATTTGTCGGAAAAATAAACGATTTTTTTTTTTTTTTTTTGCCACTGACGCTTGCTGCCATTACAATTGATGGATTTTCCATCTCTCCGCCGAAACAGTGGCGAATGTGACCAAATGCCAAATACACGCCAATTTTCCTTATTTTAGTATTTTTTTCGTAGAATACTATCCTTCAGCCGCGTGTGCAATTCGTCAAATGACGAAACCGACATTCTTAAATAATTGAAAAATGTTTCTTCTAGTTCCTCAAATCGGGAAACGCAGTGTAGAATGCTCCAAAATCTTCTCTTCTTTTATTTATTGATTCGACGAACCAAAATAAGTATATTTTTTGCTTCCTTTTCAATAGGCGGCGATGGAATAACAATAGAGCGAGAGTTGCTCTCTGTTCATATCAATAAAACATTAAAATAAATAATACATTACATAACACACTTCGTGAATAATGAACTAGACACTTCAGTTTAATGAATCCCAACGAGGCTTTTTATGAGCGGTGACGGTAACTAATCCACAGTCGGTAAAAAAAACCGCCATGTGTTCCAAGCCTATGAGGTTAGAGGCATCGCACGGAAATATTTGGTGGGGGATGAGTCATGGTTGCTATTCTAAATTATTCTAAAGTAGGTCTGAATAATAATTAGAAGGGGAATATACATACCTATATCGTTTTAAAGTACTTTTGGGAAGCCTAAAACGTGTTATTTTGCATCTTAATTTAACCCTAGAACCGGCAATGTTAACGAAAATTGATTTTTTTGGCGTGAGCAAGAATTTTTTCAAAAATTTGCCAAAAAGAGTAAATAAACCCTAATCCAAAAGTGTTCGATAGTTTTTTTTTTGTAGAGAAAGGTTCAAAGAATTTATATATGCTAGTAAAAAATGATAGATGTAAAATTTACATAGTTATTAGCTCAAGAAGCAAAAAATGTTCAGTTACGAAAGGTAAAAGTCAACTTTAATCTACTTAAAAAGTAGTAAACATTATTTTAAAATTTGTTCATAAATGTAAAAAAGTTTTGTAATTTAGTTCTAAATAGAACTGCATACAAATATTTATCAATTTCAAATTTATTATTTTGAAAACACCAGTTTTTATGTTCCTACTACAAGACTGCTGTCAAAGCTATGCCAAGTTTGAAACGTAATTTAGGAATATAATATACTTTGCCCAAAAATGAAATATTATTATAACAAAGTGTAGAGAATAAATCAAAGAATTGAACTGCATACTTGTAAATTATCTTTTCATAAAAGAGATTGACTTATATAATTATTTGAATAACAAAAGCGAGGAGAAATATAGAAACATCCCACTCATGTTTGGTATACAAAGGTCGGATATGAAGCTGTATAGGGAATAACAGTTAATTTAAATTACAGCCTTGGTTTGAGAACGTCAATCTCATTCCCAAGCTCATAGATAACAAACCTTTCGAGCAAAACATATATGGTTCACAGGAAATATTAGCTTGAAGCATTCTTTACAAATACATTTCAAAATATGTCTAAAAATAGACTTCTATCACACAGATATCACGTGTAATTAGTAAGGCTGTTTATTGGTTGGAAAACTGACCAATTGCAAGGGTCCACAAAACGACGCCCCACAACTTTAGAACTGTTTGTCAGAGTTTTGATTGGATGGCAGTTTTAGATAGGGGAAAGTGTGATGCATCCATCAGTATATAGATATAACTCAGAAAAAATACTGGCCTGGCTGTAGGGGGGGGGGGCACATAGAACTGGAAATTAACGGTCATTTCGGCGTATTTCATTCGCGTGACATTTGCTTTTAGAAAACTCAAAACTAAAACGATGGTTACGTATGTAAATGTCATTTTTAGAAAGAAATTGTAAATACAAAAATTAAAGTTTGAAACATTAGCTTTCCAATGGCGTCTTTTTGAGATTGGAAGATTTTTATTGGGTAAAATATTCGATATAATCACTCGTTAAAAATGTATTGTCGTAGCCGGGAGTGATCGCACGCAACGTGCGATTTGCCGGTTTTAGGGTATCTCCCCCCCCCCTCGGTTGTTGTACCCCCCCCCATACAGTCGTCCTGGTTACGCCTATGGTTAAACTTGATTTGCGCTGTTTTTACTATTCAATAATGTAAATAAATTAACCAAATCTTCCAATGAGAGTAAACATAAATCTTTTCACATCCAACTTTATTTATAAATTATAAAATAATCATTCATTAGATATAATGTATTTAACTTTTGAAGAGTCAATACAACTAAAGCAATATACTATATATGTACTAGTGTTCTCACAAATTAGTTATACAGCCTTAAGTATTTAAATAAATGATATATTACTATGAAAAATTTAAATGGTTTCAAAGCTTATGTCTATCTTACATATGTCTGAAATCTTTACTCAAACAAGAAAGTGAAGATATTATTTTATAGTTAAAATAAGAAACGTTGTACTTACTTTAGATTTTTAATAGACCTTGGATTTGAATAAATTTTAAATTACTTAGTGATTCTACTTTTAACAAACGTGAGTGGAAACTAAATAAATAGTGGTAACAACAACTCGGCAAGTCTGGAAAAACCCAGCGGGCAAAGGTCCTGTAATACAAATATCAGACTGAAATGCCACAGATAAAGATTGACATAAACTATTACTTGTTACAATTTCTGTACATGGCTACAAGGAAATAATTAAAAACTCACCATCCCTCTAAGACTAAAATTCTCTTTCAATTAAGGGGTCACTCAAAAGGGGTTTACATTAGACAATTTTGAGTTGCCCCCAAAATCCCCAATTTTTGCGGGTTCTTAAAACTTTAAATATTACCAAAAGAGACCACTTCTTCATTTAATATCATTTCTTCAAGAGTCGTTTCAGTTTTTAAGTCACCAAAGGTGAAATTAAAACTCCAAAAGTCTTAGACGCCAGGTTTCAAGACGCAGGTACTCAAAACTTTGACAAGCTGTCATTTTGTATAGAAACAAGTTAGAGACCTCCACCTTCACCATTCGCCTATTCTGTAAAGCTTTTTAAAAGAATGGGTCACTCAAAAGAGGTTTACATTTGAATATTTGAGTTGCCCCAAAATCCCAAAGGGGGTGGGGGACGGCCCTTTTTACACACAGTATAATCCTTCATATATATTTATCAGTTTTATAGGACAAATGTATAACCCTTAAAAGATATTATAAACTAAGATGAAAGTGCAATTTTAAAACAAAATAATTATAAAAACTTATTGATTTTTTTATGAAAGTAATATCTTGTTTTGGCTCTTTAGGTAGACAAAAATACGTATTTAAACATAGAAATGGAAGAAATTGAAAAATCGTAATTATATTAAAACGCTTCTGGTGAATTTTTATTACAATCCTCTAATTTTTGTTTAACCTTACCATCTAAAGAAGGTTCAAGATGAGTTTGTCGTTTACCACGAGGAATATTGGACGAACAAAGGTTTTTTTTAAGTTGATTTTTAATTTTAGTACATACTTACAGTATGACTTGCGTAAATATTCTATTCTACGGAAATTTATTATTTAAAAATGGTGTTTGAGTTAGAAAAGAATTTTATACATCCATTATAAACAACATTATTTTAATATAATTTTTAAAAGAGTCATATGCTTAAAATTTAAAGCATATTACTATACAAAAATTTTGTAAGATTAGATTTGGCATATTTTTGAATTATACGATAGTTTTAATTTGGTAAAACATGAAACTTTCAATAAAGATAAGTAGATATTTATTAAATTAATTGTAACCATATTTTTGAAAATCATTACTTAAAATTACTAAAATATATGTGACAGTATAATATGGAAACCATAAATTTCTCAAATTCATTTAAGCACTTTTGAACATATTATAAGAAAATAATCAAATAATATATGCAAATTTAAATAATTTTTTGTGTAGCATTTTATAAAATCTACTTAAAACAAAACGATACGTAAACATTTGATTTATACTAGTACTATTCTACATTTACATTAGGAAATGCATTTAATTTAAACAATGTATTGTCCAGTATTATCCCAATACCTGTTATTTAAAATTTGACATCTCTTAATTTACTTTAACGTATTTTTTTGTTTTTGTTTTTAAAGGTGAAAAACCTAGGTGGTTATCATCGCCTACTATAACGTTTATAAATACATTTTAAAAAAAATTAACTTTGTTAATCGTAGCTCATAAGCTAATAATATTATGTGTATATATTAAATTTTTAACGTTTAAAGTCATTAAGTCATATAAATCGATCCGTAATACAACTACTAGTTTTGGTCGATAAAGTCACAAGCTTGGACGTCTTTGGTGCTATTTTAATTTGTTAATTAAAATATAAGGGGGTTTCTTAATGTTAAAAAGTTAAATTCGTTTAAAAGCATGCACATTTCATAAGGGAGCATTAACATTTTTTTAAATAAATAAAATATTGTTACCCAGTTCTCAATTGTATGCTTTTCATTTTCAAAGTTTTTTCTTATACATTGTTAAATAGATAAAAGATATTGTACTTTATTATCTATATTAGTGACCTGGGATGGATACTGGGAAAATGAATTCATTAAATTACTTAAGATAAGTTTGAACTTAAGTGTAATATTTTAACTAGTATATGCATACTTTCAAATAGAACGGACCACGATTTATCCCTGAGAGGATAGGTAAATATTACTTAAAAATACTGAGAAAGACTGATTTCCATATCGATAAAAAATGTATACTATGGTGGTATGGTAAGAGTAAAGCGTATAGATTGTTTAAAATAACTAACAGTAATACAAATATACGCAAACTATCCTACCAACAGTTTAAAGGTAAAATCTAGGATTGATCTCAATATTGATAATTCTGATCACGATTTTGAAAATGTCCACTTCAATCCCTTATCATAAACGAAATGACTTCATTTATATGCACCATGTCGAATACATTGGATTGTGATTCAAAAAGGAATACATATGTAAAGTAAACATTGCATTTATTTAAATAAGATGAAATTGCTTTATAAAAGAAGATATCCTAAATGTGTACACAAAAATATGTTCAAGGATGTTTAATAAATTTTTCTTGAAATTCCTTTGACCTTTTAATAATATAACACGTATTGATTTGACTAAATAGGTTAATAGATGTAAGTTATGTGGACATTTATTTTATACATAATATTGTGTTTAATTTGTATTAAATTTGAATACAGTGTACATATACATCCTTTATTTACTAAAATATTAATACGTTTTAGTCGGTTTTAGAAAATGTGACATAGCCAAATTAGTGAAGTAGGATAAATGTGAAATTATAATAACAATTTCAAGTCAATTAAAGAAAGAATAATTTTGAAATGCAAATACTGTTTTTTTTAAGTTACAGGTAATTTTACAAAATATAGAAATGTAACGTTTTATTTTTAATAATTTTGAAATACAAATAAGTTACAGGTAATTTTTACAAAATGTAGAAATTCTTGTAACTTAAAAAATTCAAGTAATTAAACCAAAAGCAGTTACAAAAAATGTAAATACTTTAGTTTGTTATAGTATAAATGTTATGCAAAAAGACGAAATGTCATTTCAACAATTGGGGTATGAGTTAAAAAAAAAAAAAAATAACTGTAAATTTCAAATGCGGTTGAAATTTAAATTAGTTAATATAAGAAATATGACCATAAATAAGAAATAGTTTATTCAAATTTTAAAACAATTGTGAGATTAAAAAAAAAGTCCAGAAAAGCTGAAAATTAGGGAAAATACAAATAAAAAATTAGTTAAAAGTACAAATTTGAGTAGTTACGGAACGTATGGGGCAACGTAGGAATGTCATTAGAATTGCATACATCTGAAGGCGGTACCAGAAACCATAATCCAGTTACCAAAAAGAAATACATCCAATGCAATTAAAGTTATGGAAAATTGGTGAAAAACTTAAAAGTTTTGGGATGATAAAATCATTCTTGCCCAAGGGAAATCGGACAAGCCCAAGGTTGTATACCAGATAGAAGAAAGTCACGGTCATCGAAAACGTAAGAAGAGGACGGCAGGGTGCGCGTATCAAGCTTTCCTCCGCTGCTGGTTCCCCCACTACCACTGCCTCTCTAGCCTTCCGTCGGTTGTAAATTTACGCGTTTCGCAATATGTTCGGATGCATTTTTATCATATTTTATCAACATTATTAAAAAAATTAAGATTAAGACTTGTAGGTTTTAAAGTCTACAATCTGGCCACTCAGGTTTATAGGGCGCATTATTCAAGATAATGACCTAAATTGTTTATACTGTAATTATGGAAAAACTATTAATGCCAGCAATTTCATCTTCTGTCTGTTTGAAGTACATATAATAAAAAATAATTATCCGAAATATCTGCCCTTAATATTGTAAATTAACAAAAATACGAATTTTTAAAAAACAGTAATTTTTAATCATTTTCCCTACTTTTTAGGTGGATTATGGTCCGAGTGGGGTCTATAAAAAAAATTCAATTTCGGGAAAAAAACACCAATGCCACCACCGAGACTAATTCTTTTGAAACCACTGATACTAATTGAGAAATGGAATATGAAGCAATACATATCTTTTATAATGTATCATGTACCTAGTTCTGAAAGATAGAAAGTCTTGATGGTTAATGACTAAGAAGACTGGATTGAAATGTAACATAGTCAGGTCTTTCGATGAAACTATATAAATAAACGGTACCAGGAACTGGCACATACTTTCTCACAACCATATTAAAAATTACTAAACAGATTCACTGTGACTTCATAATCGGTAGGAGAGGTAATATTAAAGTAGAAGATTAACTAAATATTATTATTATTATTAGCTAGAGAGAAAACTATTCGATCGATTTCAAACAAATTTGCGCAAAACACGTCTATTAGACCTGTATAGATGCACGAAAAACGGTTTTGAAAAATTTCGAAAAACAACTCCCTTTTTGGCCAAAAACTCCAAAAATCAGTTATTATTATTATTAGCTAAACAAGAATTTTTTGAAAGATACGGTTTTATGCATATCGTAGGGTACATTAAGGGCTACAAATAAGCCAAATTTGATTAAAATCGTTAGAGCCGTTTTTTCATAATAAAATAATAACTGATTTTTTGGGGTTTTTTTGGCCAAAGAGGGGGTTGTTTTTCAAGATTTTACAAAACCTTTTTTCGTGCATCTATACAGGCCTTCTGTATGGATGCACGAAAAAAAGTTTGAAATTTTTTTGAAAAACAATCCCCTTTTTGGCCAAAAAAACCCCAAAAATCAGTTATTATTATTATTAGCTAAATAAGAATTTTTTTAAAGATACGGTTTTGTGCATATGGTTGGGTACATTAAGGGCTACAAATAAGCCAAATTTTATTAAAATCGTTAGAGCCGTTTTTTTGTAAAAAAATAATAACTGATTTTTTGGTGTTTTTTGGCCAAAAAGGGGGTTGTTTTTCAAAAACTTTTTTCGTGCATATATATAGGCCTACTGTATGGATGCACGAAAAAACGTTTGGACAAATTTTGAAAAACAACCCCCTTTTTGGCCAAAAAACCCCCAAAAATCAGTTATTATTATTATTATTAGCTAAACAAGAATTTTTAGAAAGATACGGTTTTGTGCAAATCGTAGGATATACTAAGGGCTACAAACAAGCCAAATTTGATCAAAATCGTTAGAGCGGTTTTTTTGTACAAAAATAATAACTGTTTTTTTTGGGGTTTTTTTTGCGAAAAAGGGGGTTGTTTTTTAAAAATTTTCAAAACTGTTTTTCGTGCATCAATATAGGCTTACTGTATGGATGCACGAAAAAAAGTTTGGAAAATTTTTGAAAAAACAACCCCCTTTTGGCCAAAAAACCTCCAAAAATCTGTTATTATTATTATTATTATTAGCTAAACAAGACTTTTTAGAAAGATACGGTTTTGTGCATATCATAGGATATATTAAGGGCTACAAACAAGCCAAATTTGATCAAAATCGTTAGAGCGGTTTTTTTGTAAAAAAATATTAACTGTTTTTTTGGGTTTTTTTTTGCGAAAAAGGAGTTGTTTTTTTTTAATTTTAAAAACCGTTTTTCGTGCATCTGTACAGGCCTACTTGACATGTCTGGTGCAATTTTTTTTTGAAATCGATCGAATAGTTAAATAATAACTGTTTTTTGGGTTTTTTTTGCAAAAAGGGGGTTGTTTTTTTAAAATTTTTCAAAACCGTTTTTCGTACATTTATAAAAGCCTCCTTGACATGTGTGGTGCAAATTTGTTTGAAATCAATCGAATAGTTTTCTCCATTTCGCCAAAAAACCCCCAAAAATCAGTAATTATTATTATTATTATTAGCTAAACCAGAATTTTTGAAAGATGCGGTTTTTTGTGTTTGGTAGGGTACATTAAAGGCTACAAATAAGCCAAATTTTATCAAAATCTTTATAGCGGTTTTTTTATAAAATAATAATAACTGTTTTTTTGGGGTTTTTTTGCGAAAAAGGGGGTTGTTTTAAAAAAAATTCAAACCCGTTTTTCGTGCATCTATATACTTGACATGTCCGGTGCAAATTCGTTTGAAATTGATCGAATAGTTTTCGCTCTAGCTTTGTATACATACAGACATACATACATACATACATACATACAGACATACAGGCAGACATTTTGTAAAAATCACTTTTTTTGGACTCAGGGGTCCCAAAACGGATATTTCTACAAAAATCTCAACATCGATTTTTTTTGCGATCACTATACTTTCTCTATACTATAGTATTGTGAGATTCTCTATGAACGTATAATACCCCGTTTGTGCACTCTCGGCAATTGTAATTTTCAGAATAGGTTTTGATTTAGAAGATGGCCTGTGTAATGCCGGTTAATTTTTTTTCTGTGTTATGCTATAAACTTAATGTGATTTAGATTATTATTATTATTTACCACCTTGGCATTTGAAGTTATGATTTACACCTTTATTTAAACAAAGGATGTGTTTGGAGGTAGCATGGCGGTTGTTGTACCTCCTAATACAGCCATGTTATTTTTATAACCATACGTTTTTATTTGTATAAATATTTTCATAGCAAATAATTGTATAAGAACTCAATTTAGTTTTTATACCAATCAATCTAAATCAATAAATGATCAATATAAATGATTTGCAAACGTATTTTTAACTACAGCTATTCAAACCAGTAGTAGTTGAAGAAGAAAATTTTCCTTTTATACAATTTTACGAGTTGTATGAAAAGCAATTCTAAATCATGTTATCAAAACTATCTGAGCGTGCTTTACTCACTCATATGTTTCACAAAACATTTAAAAAAGTGAATTATTTATAAAGTTGTTTAATATGAACGGAATAGGCTTAGTCAATTTGTACATTATATATGAAAATAAACTCAGTTACTCAAGAAAACATCAAGTCATTAAATTGTCTCACTGTACAGCCTGGGAATTCCGTATAATATAATATACAATAATAGCATAGAGTTTATGTACAGCAATACTGAAAAATCAAGTCATAATGATTACTACAATCATTTATTACAAAAATCTAACGAAGGCCTTTAACATGAGTTTTATATATTTGGAAGAATTTTAAATAATTGCGGACACTAAAGTTTTTATGTGGCCAAGATTAATGTTAAGCTTCAAGTATTGTCATTATTTGTCTCGATTTAAATCCTAAAGTTCAATATTGATTCTCTGACCCCTGGACGTTACATAAACATCTACAAAGCCAAACATTCTTGGAAGGATCAGCTACAATATGAAAATATTCATAAAATGTTTAACATTCTTGTATGTCAAGAGAAGTAATTGTCGTTTAAAGCACATTGCGGTCAGAGCCTGAGGTGAATTTTCCTTTCAGGAATGCTTTGATATGATAAACTTATGAATTCCACAGAAATATTTTTTTAAACAATTGCCTAGGGGGTGTATGCGGTAGCCTACTGTTTAAGTGGAAAATTTAAGTTGATATAATATAAAATATCATCTCTTTTAAGGGACTCAAACTATTTCTTTACACGAATTATGTAGTAAATAAAAAAAAATCTATTTCACCTAGATTTAGATAAGTATAGATTGAATGAATAATTTAACAATGAAAATAGTCCAATTTGGCTATGACTTTATATTTTGGTTTGGGTGTTTGTAATTATATGTAGTATTTACCTGTTCATGTTTACCTTATGTTTGTTTTAGTTATTGTTTGGTGCGATCTTTTTTCTAGGATAGAACCGTGAGGGGATGGATTTCAAGTGTTCCGAACTTTACCAGATCGGCAACTAGTAATTTGCTAATGGGGTTGAATGAATTGCTTGTCGAATGAAATATGAGTTCTGACGAAGAATAACCTCTTCTGAAAGGTAGCAGACGATGTCTGATGACGGTGTTATTAGGTCACATAGTGCGCCACGTCCAATAGTAAAGGACAAAAATAAACATATATTATACAAAACTTTATTTCAAGTTAAATTGGTAATACTTGTTGTGCAACCATACAAATGGGAGTATTGATACGAGGCTAAATTTAATAAGCGGTGACTGTATTAACTGTATGGTGTTCACCATTGATTTTGTCTTAAAATTCTACATTTAAATGATGTATCACATGACCACTTTCCTATAAAAAAAAGTTACATTCAAATGGCAGATCTAAGATGGTGAACCAAATTTTTGACATCTTAATAAAATAGTATTTTTACATAGAGTAGGTTCCTCAAACACATCTACCTTCAAATTTACTTTATGTACGAAATATTAAACCGTTCTTAGACTTTTCACACACCCTGTTTGTGTCCTTTTACAAAGGAAATTCTTAACAGGATGTATCCCATCTTAGCAAGGTACCAACAACAAGATGTAATAAGTAATACTGGGTAAAGACGCTTCCTTAAGGTTTTTTTAACACTTGTCCTAAAATACTTAACCTAAACAATAATGTCTTTGGTTAAAATTGCGTATCGTGCGAGTTTAAAATTATAGTAATTAAACATACTAGGTTAGATAAAGTTTGTAGGCCTAAGTAGTTTCTTTTGAAGAACGAAGTAAACAAAAAGAATTAAAAATAACAAACATAAAAGCTGATTTAGTCCATTAGTGTTAATACTCAAACAAAAATCAAATACATATTAAAACGTGTTTAGCTAATGCACAGTATAATGAGAAAGCGTTTACTGGTTCCCTATGTTACGTATTAACACAGTACATACATAAATTGTTTATGACGTATGCGGTGAAGAAAGTAGAAATAATTTTCCCTCTCTTTCTTCTCAACTGGCGGTTAGAGTCGGAGTAGGGGAACCGTTTCAGTTCTCATCCCGATCAGTCCAACTAAGGCCCTTATTAGACGAGGTAGCCAGGCGACGTAGCCAGCGACGTAGCTGGCTACGTAGATTGTCATCGGGCATTGATTCTTATGGAGGTTATTACACGAGGGTAGGCAGCGACGTCGCCAGACTTTGGCTACCGAGCCCCGTCGCCAAGACGGTAGCCAGTGGCTACTCAAGCTGGCGACGCTGCGTTGTAGCATACGGAGCTTATTACACGAGGTAGCCAGTCACCCGTCGCCACTCGGTCTGTGTGCATCTCTGCGCGTACTGTTCCATCCAGATTGTAGATACAAAATGACCTATTAACAACATATCCACACCTAGTGTAACTGTGGCGAAAACCACACCTAGTGAAACTGTGGAAAAAGGAAAGAAGAAAAAACAAGAAGACCTGCTGACAAAGTGCCAGAAGTTGGTAGAGGCAAAAGTGTACACAGAAGATTTTATTTGTGAAATTGAAAAACACCCTTCAATTTGGAACTAAGGTGGATGAATACAGAGACAAACACCCTAAATTGAATGGATGGAACCAAATTATATGCACTTTTATAGCAGACTTCGAAGATCGGACCCTGGCTGAAAACAATACGTAATTATTACTTTAACTCTATAAATAATAAATGTTTATTGTATGTTAGTCATAAGGAAAATTATTTTATTTTATACCAAAATGCTCCAAATAAAGCGAAGGACTTTAAAATAAGAAACATTAAAAAGGAGAAAATAACTAACACAACTTCTGTAGTTCACAGCAAACTGAGCTGTTGTGAGTGAATGGCGACCCAACTGGCTACTCCTCTGGCTACTGCGTCGGTAGCCAGCTACGTCGCCAACTTCGTCTCTGGCTACGTCGCCTGGCTACCTGGTCTAATAAGGCTCTAATGCTACCGTGGCTAGAGTAAATGCTACGTATACAGACATGGACGCACTGCGCATGCGTCTGGAGTGCGTATGACGTATTTGACAGAAAGATTAGAACTACTCTAATCTACTCTTTACTATTATTGTTCTACTCTTTTCTTTCAACTGCCGATGCCGGTTGATGTCATAGATTGGGAAGCTTTTCTCTTTTCATCAGATCCAGTCCACTTACAGCCATCCATCTGCCATCTACGCTACTTTAAGTCATTTATTATTACAAATTAGTTAGCACCTATGGCCCTAGAACAAGCTACATACCAAATTTCGTTCCAATCCGTTCAGTAGTTTTGGAGAAATCTAGATTTTTAGTTACTTTAATCCCCTCAAACCCCCCCATAAAATTTCGTATTTTTTTAAACCCTTTCTTAGCGAGCGCCAATGGCTCTAGTGGAAGCTACATACCAAATTTCATTCCAATCTGTTCGGTAATTTTGGAGAAATCGTGATTTAGTAATTTTTACCCCCCAAACCCCCCTAAAATTTTCAATTTTTTAAAACCTTTTAGTTAACACTTATAGCCCTAGAGGAAGCTACATACCAAATTTCATTCCAATCCGTTCGGTAGTTTTGAAGAAATCGTGATTTAATAACTTTGATCCCAAACCCCCCTAAAATTTCGAATTTTTTCAAACCCTTTCTTAGTGAGCACCTATGGCCCTAGAGGAAGCTACATACCAAATTTAATTTCAATCCGTTAGGTAGTTTTTGAGAAATCGTGATGAGTGAGTGAGTGAGTGGTATTTCGCTTTTATATATATATAGATAGTATTTTTTATTTTTGTAGAAACAATAATAGTTTTACGGTTTTATTTATTAATTTTATAAGTTGTTTGTTAAAAAAACAAAAACAAACAAACAAAGAGAGAATAATATGCCTTGTATATGTGTAGTTCATTTTATTGTCCGTCAGAATGTTCACTGTTGTTGACAGCTGCTGCGAAAGAGTGGGTTATAACTCACTGACCAAACTACAATAATACACCTCCATACATACATTTAATGCAGAAATAGCTACACCATAATCCTATTTTAAACAATAATGTGTCTGTGTTTGACAAATTGTACTTTCCTTACTGAAGAAAAAACTTGTTATTGTATACATAAAACCTAATTTACTATATAATTAATAGGTAATACCTATTTAATTGTGTTTATAACTTTAATATGCTTTTAATAATATCTTACGTATACATTATATTCCAGGCTTTTCAGTCAACACACGCAAAATGTCCTAGATTTGACTAAATGAACTAACTATATTTTAAATTTTTTAAATGGTGACAGTACAACCGAAATTAACTGAAAATCTAAACCTGATTTTAAAATGCATACCATCTGCTATTGTACTTTTAATAGATTATTAATTTTTATTTCAATATTAAAGTCCAGAACTATAAATATCATGTTAACATTGCAAAATAACAAATAAGAATAACGGGGGTACACAACGTAGGAAAAGGTTCACGATTTGATTTCTTTTACGTCTTATAATTACCTTAATAGAATAAATTAAATTCTCAGTACAGTAGCTTTTCTCCATATATGTCACGTATTATGCGATTTTATATTTTCAATGATAAGATTTTAATTTTTACTTTCTCCCCCTATACCATAGTATATGGAGAAAGTATTGTATTCGTCAAAATTTTCGAGTTTGAGTTTTTGGTGGAAATATCCGTTTTGGGTCCCCCTGAACCTAAAAAAGTGGTTTTCGGAGTGATGTCTGTGTGTGTGTCTGTATGTGTGTCTGTGTGTCTGTGTGTCTGTGTGTCTGTGTGGATGTTATCAGACCTAGAGCCTAAACCAGTCGTCCGATTTTGATGAAATTTGGTATGGAGGTACTAATCCAAGGTATCTCCAAGCTTTTTTTAAATTTTTGTGAATTTTTATTTTTAAGGGTAATTTTCCCATAAAAACCCTTAAAATAACGGAAAAATCAACTTTTCTCAAAAACGGCTCTAACGATTTTGATTAAAATTTTATAGTTTATTAGGGACCTAAAGTACTATAAACTGTAAAACTTTCATCAAAATCTTTCGAGCAGTTTTTGAGAAAAGTTGTTTTTTCCGTTATTTTATGGATTTTTATGGGAAAACAACTTTAATACAAAATCACCTCTCCTACCCCACCCTACAAGTCACCGTGAATCTGTTTAATAATTTAAATATGTTTGTGAGAAAGTATGTGCCAGTTCCTGGTACCATTTATTTTCTTTGTAGGAATAAATAATACTGCAATTCTTGTGCGATTTATTGTTAATAATATTTTAGTTCAACAAACAAATTTAATTTATGGTTGGGTATGGAAATTTTTTTTCCAATATTTCGTATTTAATTTGTCTGTAAATTATTTGACTTATCAATAGTCCAATATCAGTTGGTAGTTTTGTATGATTTTTGGAATAAAATTTTTTTAAACAATTTAGTTAAATTGTGAACACATTTTATAAAAAAATTTGGATATGAATTTTGGAAGGTTGATTTTTTTAAATTGTTTATTTAATAATACACTATATATTTAAGTAAAATAAATGACTATACCTTATTAAGTATGTCTGTAAGACTGCACATACGCTTAAATGAAGTAATGTTATTAATCCGAAATATACCTCAAGATATATTTTTAAAATTGTATCTAGAATAATATTTGCATAAACTAATTTAAATTTAATCAATTTTATATTTGAATTATTTATTAATCCTCCAAAAAAATGGATTAGGTTTTATAACAAAAATGTAAGCAGCCCTAATGGCTTAGCTTAACAATATTTAATAATTTAAAGTCAATATATTTCTCTATAGTTAAATTTAAAATATGGAACTTTATTAAAAAGGTTTTATTTGTTGTTCCTAATTTTAATTTCAACACTAAGGTGGTACCCAACAAATTGAATTACATTCAGTAAAACAAAATATAATTATGTCTTTTGTAAACTATATCTTTATAAAGGTATCAGAGACTTTCGTGATTCTTGCTAATCAAATTCCATTTCAGCTTCCCTGGGATACTTTTCTTTAACAATTGAAAGAATTGATCATACATTTCTGATCACGTACAAGAAAACTACAACCCAAGATTTCCAACAATGATACTGTATTCTCGTTGTATTGAGACAATTTTTATTTTTTTGATTGGTTTTGGTTGTCTGCTATCTGACTTGAATAGATGCTACAGAATTTAAGCTACGTCGAAGAAGTTTGTTTGTAGTTTAGTTTATAGATTCATTTAAATCATATTAATGACGGACGTATATCACATTTATACATTTAATTTATTTTAGTTAATAACCCATTTCATAAAGTCAATTAACATTTAGGCAAAACAAGTCAGTTAATGTCAGTTTTGTTGTATAAACACATCGAATTACCTTTATTTCAGTTATTTATAATATAATCGTTTCTTCATATTACAACGATATATGATATTATTGGCAAATATAAAAAATCATTACTGGATTATAATTAAATTACAGAAAAATATAAAGTAGTTCACGTTGTTATTTTTAATATTTTTTCTTTCACAACTATGTATATAGGAAATGAGTTGTTTTGTATACAGGGTGATATTTTCCTGTAAGTTTTTAATATAGAAATTTATATTTATTACTTTGGTTTATTAGCCTGTAACAAGTTAGATTTTTGTGAAGCATCAGTAAAAGAACTTTAGGATTCAAACTATGTTTTAAATTTCTTATATTTTTCTATTGCATAGAGAGGTGGTATAATACATTACGTCGACATTTTAGGTACGGTAGTATAAATTATTGTCTTTAAATAAATGTGGAGCGCCATAACTAACCATAATTAAATAGTCAGTTATTGAGTATTACACTTTCTAGATAGTGTACTATGTCATTAACAATGTCGCATTAGCGATAAAATGCTTCCTTGAAATTTCTTGTAGATGTTAATACATTTTGAGCTTGACGAGTGTTTTTTGTTTGTTTGGAATAACAATATTCCAGATATTTCTAAAAAAACATACATCTAATGTTGGTGGTGGAGACTGTATTCCTATTAGTTTTATTAAATCTACTATTGTTTATAAATTACCTACTACAACAAAATTTTTTAATTTATCGTTATCAACTGGTGACTATGCGTCTATTTGAAAGTGTGCATTAGCCCGTGCTATTGCAAAAAATGTATCTTTCTCGGTAGGAGTTCGACTCATAATAGCCCAGTCGGTATAGGTTACAACTACCAGTAATTTGCAATACGGCTGAATTTTTTTTATAAGTACATTAAAGTATGTAGATTAACATAAAAAAAGTTTACCAGTCTATCGATTTCCCAAAGTCGAAAAAAAAAATCGATTATCATTTTGTTTTCGATTATCCTTAATATTTCGAGCTAGAATGAAGATAGAGGAACATAAAAAATACCACCGTGTAGGGAAGGTATTTTTCAACAAAAAAGGTCATATGTATTTATTTCGTCCGACCAATGGTTTGTCTGGAAAAAATTCGATAATGCAGGTATGTATTTTGCAGCATGGGAAATCACTAAAAGGGGACATCTTATTCAAATATGAAGCGTTGGCCATTATAAATTGGCCGAATTTTAATATATCGAATTGAAACTTGACATAGGAGTTAAAATATATATTTTAAACATTTATGCTGAGTCTCAGCTTGTTATCTTGAAAATGACCCGATCTAGGAGTCGATTTCGATTATCGATTTTACTAGTACCGGACTCACGAACTAATTTCACTCTATTCCAGTTTCGTCAATTTTTGGAATATCAACATCAAATTTGTTTTACAAGTTTAGTACACCAGTATAAATATTCTTAGTAAGTATGAACGATTTTTTTCTTGTTATTTTTAAAAACGAGGCGCTTGAAAATGGTCTTCTGTTTGACCTATCTCGTTTTAACTATAACACCTTTGGATTCAACGATTCCATTTTCGACATTTTTGAACATATCCATTTAAAAATTGGTACAGAAGTTAAAAACATAATTCTTTTTTGCTATACTTATTTAAAAAAATATATTTAAAAAATTTACTAATCTGCAGCCTATTAACTCAAGCGTTTTGATGAAAAATCTAAAAAGGTCTAAAATTATACTTTTTAAAGTTACTTGTGCTTTGAAAAGTAAATAATAAAAACGTTTTATACTCCTTGATCTTGTTTTAATCTATATATTTAACTTGTAAAAAAACTTTCAGGTTGATATTTTGAAAATTTTCTAAACTGGAGCTGTTTAAAATGAATTGGTGGGTCCGGTACTCCTAAAATCGAGAAACCCATTACTAAGTAAAGTGGCTCTAGATCGGGTAATTTTCAAGATAACAAGCTGAGACTCAGCATAAATGTTTAAAATATATATTTTAACTCCTTTGTCAAGTTTCAATTCGATATATTAAAATTCTGCCAATTTAGAATAAGCCAACGCTTCATATATGAATAAGATGTCCCCTTTTATTGATTTCCCCTGCTGCAAAATACATACCTGCATTATCGAATTTTTTCCCTACACGGTGGTATTTTCTATTTTCCTCTATCTTCATTCCAGCTCGAAATATTAAGGATAATCGAAAAAAAATGATAATCGATTTTTTTTCGACTTTGGGAAATCGATAGACTGGTAAACTTTTTTTAATGTTAATCTACATACTTTAATGTACTTATAAAAAAAAATTCAGCCGTATTGCAAATTACTGGAACTTTTGGTCTAAATTGACCTCTACCGACTGGCCTATAAGTATTCTTCTGGCTTTATCAAAACGTCCTTAACTTATTGTGCATAAAAAATGTCAACATGTAAAGAGATTAAAATTACATTCATAGCCAGTTCCAGTTTAGCTTTCGCTCTAGTAAAGGAACTATTACGCCTCTTCTGTATGTGGCTGAAGAATTTATACCAGAGAGCTCAGTAGTCTTTCTTTATTCGACTTCCAAGAAGACGCATGGAACAAGTAGAAAATGATAAATGAAATAACTTTGTTATTATTTAACTCACGCAGTGATGAGTTCAAAGTCTAAGAGAATAAAAAGCAGTCGACGAAATGCTTGTAATTAAAATTAAATAAAGCAAAACTTTTACTATGATGTTCATAAAATTTTTATCGGTAAATTTAAAAGTCTAAATTTGTCTATATCTTTGATTGGTTAGACCATTTCTCTGCGGCGAATTCAGAGCCATTATACCAAGTGTTTGGGTCTCACAGATAACAGTGTTAGGACCATTTCTATTTTCATTATTCATACGAAGAAGATTTTTAAAACTATATACATAGAAAAGTTTCTAATGTAGCTAAATGCGCGGAACTAAATGACATCGCTGCCCTGAAAGTAATGTATGGTCTGAAAGCTAATTAAATCAGACTAAAGCAATTTTAATTAGTCTGACACCTTAATGCTATTGACGTGGTTTAATTAACATATTTAAAGTGAATGATCGTACTTAACTTGTAGAGGAAGTTAAAAATCTAGGTGTTGTGTTTAATAACACGCTCACTTGGTTCAGGCATCTTAATTGTTCTTCGTCGCGACAATTGAGGAGGAACAAGATGCTGTTGCTTACCTCTGTTAAGGAGTATATGGTACTTTACTTCATTAATTGACTTATATAACATTGAATATTTTAAATAAAGATATGTTTAAACTGCAAATCGTTTTCAAAAGGTTTCCTTAAATCTTGCATAAATACTTTAATGAGATTATACCTCCACAATAAACAACTTATAAACTGTCTCACGAAGATACACTATGATAAAATATAGTGCAATACAAAGTATGAAAACAGAATTGAATCGACTTTTGACTTTATTTGCGCTCATTCCAGCATATGAAACCATTAATTAAATACATAAATTGTAGCAAAACACTCTAACCTACAAAGACAATTAAATAATAACAATTTACATAGAAAACTAATTGGTGCAACAATCCTCACACAAGCTTGATTCAAACTTTTGTAAACATACATACATTTAAAAATCAATATAAATTGCACCTACAAATTAGAACATCCAATTCACTTCAATCTAAAAAAATCACATAAATGAAAAGTTGTTACATGCTGGACATAACAGATAAAAAAACAAAACAAATTAGACATGTAAATTGAACAACAATAATCAATGAAAGTGAAAGGTAATGACGCAACAAGCAGAACTCAGTTAGTTTGTAATAAATAAGAAAGTTTTTTTTAACTTTAATTAATTTCACTGTGTTTACTGCCAAGCAATATTTCGTAGGCCTATATTTAATATTCGTACTAGTAAACCCCCGTGAAAAATCACAGGCTGATTAATTAGATAGGCTACACATAAGAAATACATCATTTATAAAACAAACTATTTAAAAACAACATTAAAAAGCCTACTTATCTAGGCCTACCAAACTATTCTGACGGGGATTTTTAACTCGGTAAATGTGTACAATAATAAGGATTATAAAACTGTAGGCCTATTTGTTAAACAGTTTTATTTACATACGTTAGGCCTATTATATATTTAAAGAAAGATACAAATACTATCTTTTAATTGATTTTTATTTCATAATGATAGATCAAATGATTTAGAAGTGAAGAAATTAATATATGTTATACGAAGATGTATGAATGTTTCTGAAGTTAAACGAATAGGTATCTCTTCTTTAAATTTGTATAAACAAATATATTGATGATAAAAGGTTGTATTTATATACAGTTCATAACCTCAAAGCAAATATTATAACGTCCAGTATATTATAGCTGACATTAGTTCTATAACGCATATTAAAAAATTTGGAAAACGGTTGACCCTAAAGGCCATCCATGTAACTTCCCGCTAAGTTTAATTACAACAAACACTATTTTTGGAAATTTTGAACTGCCATAACTTTTGAATGAATCAACCGATTTTTATGCGATTTGCGGCAATCGATGCAGTTTTTTAAGTCCATTGAAAGAATCAACAACAACAATTTTTCAGATGAAAAGTTTCGGAGAAATTGAGGAAAAATACTTTTTTTGATTTTCTTTCGTTCATGATATCTCGCGAATGAATCAACCGATTTTTATGCGATTTGTGGCAATCGATGAAGTTTTTTGAGTTCATTAAAAGAACCGACAACAAACATTTTTCTGATGAAAAATTTCGGAGAAATTGAGAAAAAACACTTTTTTTGATTTTCTTTCGTTCACGATATCTCACGAACTAATTAACCGATTTTGACCGGACTGGTAGCGATCGACGTCGCTTTTCAAGGTTAAAAGCTGATTAGATTTTGGAATTGATCGGTAAAGCCGTTTAAAAGTTATTCCAAAAAAACCTGATTTGAAATTTTTTTATTTCTTAATTTTTTCAAAATTTCTCAGAACCTACCGGTCCGAATTAGTTGAAATTTTCAGGAAATCTAAGTTTGATGGAACTATTTAGAACGCCGTTTTGTAGGATCCAATCGGTTAAGCCGTTCAAAAGTTATAAGCGGGTCACATACTTACATACACACACACACACACGCGCACACGCACACACACACACACACACACACACACCCACACACACACACATACACACAGACAGGGTGACACCCTCTCGGGAGTGGTCAGGGAAGATTCCTAGGACCTCAAAACGTCGAGATGAACATCTGATGAATACTCGATTTTCGAAAGACGGGGTAAAACCAATAACTTCCCGATTTTAGAAAATTTTCAATTTACTTAGCGGGAAGTTAAAAAAACAACTTCACTAGACATTATAACGATTGAAGTTGTAAATATAACCTCAAACTATAATTCACACTGGGTTTGTTTAAGTATTGCAGATGTTGGGTGAAATAAGCTGTTATATTATATGTTACTCTCGTAAGTTACGTATGTGAGTACGGACGTACACTCACTTTTATAGGAGTTGATAGTTCTTTTTTTAATAATCCAAGATCAAATAATAGAGACAAACTGCATCGACTCAACTACCCAAACAGCCCCGCACACCTCTTCTTCTTACATTATGAATTAATTATTAGCTTAATTTGTTTAATTAAAAATTTTTACTGTTACCCATTCTTTGTGCCTTGAATTTAATATTACATTTTTCTATACAAAACTGTTAATAACTATTAACCTTTTTACTCTTTATGAAACTTGGCTAATTCTGTTATACTTATTATTTACTTTAATTATTAAATTACTTTTAACGCAAAATCCATGTAAAAATGATTTAATTAAACTCTGTGATTTTAATTACCTTTTTTACATTTTTCTAAGTTAATCATTTAATTTTACCTAAAGGTTTTTGGGTAACTTTTCTTCTGTCTCAAGGACCTTTTACTTCCATTATAAAGATTTCTAAATTTCTTGAAAATTAAAATTTTTAACGTTTTTGTTAATAACTTTTTATCTGTTAACTTGTTTCAAAAACTTCATTAGACTTTCTTATTACATTTATTAAACTACATATTTTACCATTTTGAATAAACCTTTTTAGTTAACTTTAAATTTCCATTGTTCTTTAGGCTTCCTGTACAATTTTATTTTGCCTGGTTTTAAGCAACCTTGAACTTTGAAAGTTGGTCCAGATAACTCTGTACAACCCTGTCTTAGGGACAGCCGATTTTACATTGGAATTGATAAAATATTGCCTTGAGCGGATAGGCCTAACCCTTAATCCGTCTCAAAACGTAACAGAAAATTTAAAACAGACATTGAAATGTCATCGTTTATTTTCGCCTGCTAGCACACACATTTTTGGTTTGTATCACCTCGATGTAGCTCAAATCACAGACTGCAAGTTAGGCACAATGTATGTTGTTTTAAAACATTTCTGTG
>JAGFPH010001094.1:73672-90191 GCA_018207615.1 Philaenus spumarius | reverse complement strand
AGCGTAGAGAACGAATGCGTTAACAATTTACATTTTCTTATTAGAGATATGCGTATTTTTTAAGTTCTGTAATGTATCACTAGCCGTATCAAATATTACGTCCATTACACATTTCTAAAATGGGCTGGTAAGGAGTTTTGACATGTATTTTCATAACTTGTTTGACATGTTTTCCAAGTGATGAAAATACAGGATATTTTGTTTTAATATCTCGGAAGCAGGTAACAGAAAATTTACAAGAAAAATTTTTCCCCATCTTATAAAGACAGATGAAATAGACAAAAACACAATTTCTCGGCAGTTGTTCAGCCTATAACCTAAACAAGTTTCGAATTAAATAATAATAACTTTTTTCCAAAAGTTTATACAAAATTCAAAAAACAGATCTTAACTATATTGTTTACAAGGAAACTAAAGTTCAACAAACCATCTGTAGCATGTCAAATTTTCTGATATATTCCACCCCGACCGGTAACGTATGGATCTGGACCTTGGAAGCAAGGTAACATACAATTTACAATAGACATCATTGAAATGTCATCTTTTATTTTCGCCTGTTAGCACACACATTATTTTGGTTTTTATTAAAACGATGTAGCTCAAATCACTAACTGCAAGTTAGGCACCATTAACAGCATTTTGTTTGGAAACTTGTTTTGGACTCATTCTATACTGATTTAATTATCCTTACATATTATTTCTCAAAGTTGTTTTGTCGCTAAGCAATTTCTCCCTTAATTCTTCATCAAAATGAATTATTATTCAAGCATAATTTTAAAGTTTATGTTCCCAGCTGTTGACGAAAAATAGACAAACCGCTTGAAACTCATGTCTTCGTTACAAAATTGTTTAAAAAAAAACTTTTATATTATGCTTTAAATGGTTCCTAATGAAAGGCGCTATTTATTAACTGTCTGTTTAACTAACATGATAGCTGTTAGTTTTATTGTTTATATTTTATAACCAAGTGTTATAAACCAATGTAAATAAATATACGTAATTAACTGAACTAAATCAAGTATCAAATCAGGTAGGTACGAAATATTCGCACGGTTCAGTTAGTGTTAGTAGTGTGCTGTCCGTCAGTGGCGGCTGGTGGGTTATTAACTTGGTGGTTGCAATTATTTGGAGAGAATTTCGGGGGGGGGGGGGGGGGGGGGGTATGGAATATGAACGTAATTTAACACATTATTTTATATGATGAATTACACGTGGAATTATAAGTTTTTGTCTTAAGTGAAAAATTTGTAGCTTTCAGTTAAGGGTACTAGCCTACAAATAGTAAAAATTAATAGTAAAATAGTAAATAAACTGAAAAAAAAACTATTTGAATC
Organism: Philaenus spumarius; assembly: GCA_018207615.1. NCBI lineage: Eukaryota > Metazoa > Arthropoda > Insecta > Hemiptera > Aphrophoridae > Philaenus > Philaenus spumarius. The sequence continues at coordinate 88,857 of JAGFPH010001094.1, read as the reverse complement.
ATGCATGAATAACATAGAAATCAGGCACATAATATGTTTAAATATCACTAACCTCATTTAAAAAGAAAGTCCATCCGTCTGTTCTTCAGATGGGCAAATTTAATAGAATTTTAATTTGATAATAAACATAACATTAACATAATCGAATTTATGAACTCGCCTCATATCCTATTTAGGAACTTAGCCTATCCTTTTTTGTTCAAAAACTATTATTTGAATTGTATGGATGTTTGAAAATAGATTTGGGATAATTGGTTCAAACATTTTGGTAAAGGTTGTGGCCTATCTTTAAAACTATAATTAAATCACGAATGGCACGAATATTAATTATGAAAAGAATATTAACAGCTTTTGTTTGGCGTCTAATCAACACTACACTCTCTGTCTAGGCCCACTCAAATTGCTACAACTTATGAAGAATAATGTAAAAAGTTTTAAAAGCACTATTGTAATAGAATCCAGATTAAATACACACACACTAAAATATATTAACACAATCTAAAACAAATAAACAACAAACGTAGCTAGCCAAAATACAAGAACAAAACTAACAACACGTAACCTCAAAATGTCTTGCATTATTCACTAAACAAAACATGAAATATGAACATCAAAGCATTCTGTCTGGCAAACCCCTGGTGGATGGTTGTAGAACTTTTATGCACCTGAAGGCTTTATGTGAGTTGCCATAGCAACACATTAGTTACAAATGCCCCACCAGTTTCAATGCTAATACCTGCATTAGGCTCTGGTTGCAGAAAAAGTGCGTTCCACGACGCTGCGCGCGAAGGTTGGGTTGACGTTCTTCGGCTTTTCAACGGTTTGGGGACATTCTTGGCCATAAATTTTAGATTGAAATGAGGTTGATATTGATAATGCACTGATATTTAAAGAAATATTAATGTGATTAATTTTTTGTTTTATTTCTTGGGGGTTGTGCAACCAAACAACCACACAAGGAGCCGCCACTGCTGTCCGTAGCTCTGAGTATCTGTTGTAAGTTTTGTTCCTAAATCTTATAGTATGTAAATAATTATAATGGTTTACTCATTTACAGATACGAAAACTAAACTGTAATACATAAAAAATAATACTGTAAACTAATAAAATTATTTTATCCTTGATAGGTTACAGGGTGATTTAAAAAAAACCATTTACCACCTTTATTATTATAAAACAAATGGAAAAGCTATACAAAACCCAATCACGAGACAGTTGTCTGGACCGAGAATAACAGCTGGTCAATTTAATTTTTATAACTTATAATTGAAATGTCATGCTTTATTTTTATTTGCTAGTATAGTACACACATTTTCAATTTGTACCATCGTGATTTAGCACAGACTGTAAGTTAGACTAGCCCAGTCGGTATAGGTTACAACTACCAGTAATTTGCAATACGGCTGAATTTTTTTTTATAAGTACGTTAAAGTATGTAGATTAACATAAAAAAAGTTTACCAGTCTATCGATTTCCCAAAGTCGAAAACAAAATCGATTATCATTTTTTTCGATTATCCTTAATATTTCGAGCTGGGATGAAGATAGAGGAAAATAAAAAATACCACCGTGTAGGGGAGGTATTTTTCAACAAAAAATGACATATGTATTTATTTCGTCCGAGCAATGGTTTGTCTGAAAAAAATCGATAATGCAGGTATGTATTTTGCAGCAGAGGAAATCACTAAAAGGGGACATCTTATTCATATATGAAACGTTGGCTCATTCTAAATTGGCCGAATTTTAATATATCGAATTGAAACTTGACATAGGAGTTAAAATATATATTTTAAACATTTATGCCGACTCTCAGCTTGTTATCTTGAAAATTACCCGATCGAAAATTTCGATTATCGATTTTAGGAGTACCGGACCCACGAACTAATTTCAATCTATTCCAGTTTCGTCAATTTTTGGAATATCAACATCAAATTTGTTTTACAAGTTGATTACACCAGTATAAATATTCTTAGTAAGTATGAACGATTTTATTCATGTTATTTTTAAAAACGAGGCGCTTGAAAATAGTCTTCTGTTTTACCTATCTCCTTTTAACTATAACACCTTTGGATTCAACGACTCCATTTTCGACATTTTTGAACATATCGATTTAAAAATTGGTACAGAAGTTTAAAACATAATTGTTTTTTGCTATACTTATTTTTAAAACTATTTAAAAAAAATGACTAAACTGCAGCCGATTAACTCAAGCGTTTTGATAAAAAATCTAAAAAGGTCTAAAATTATACTTTTTTAAGTTACTTGTGCTTTGAAAAGTAAATAATAAAAAAGGTTTATACTCCTTGATCTTGTTTGAATCTATATATTTAACTTGTAAAAAAACTTTCAGGTTGATATTTTGAAAATTTTCTAAACTGGAGCTGTTTAAAATGAATTGGTGGGTCCGGTACTCCTAAAATCGAGAAACCCTTAATAAGTCAAGTGTCTCTAGATCGGGTAATTTTCAAGATAACAATCTGAGACTCACCATAAATGTTTAAAATCTATATTTTAACTCCTATGTCAAGTTTCAATTCGATATATTAAAATTCGGCCAATTTAGAATGAGCCAACGCTTCATATATGAATAAGATGTCCCCTTTTAGTGATTTCCCCTGCTGCAAAATACATACCTGCATTATCGAATTTTTTCCAGACAAACCATTGCTCGGACAAAATAAATAGCTATGACCTTTTTTGTTGAAAAATACCTCCTCTACATGGTGGTATTTTTTATTTTCCTCTATCTTCATTCCAGCTCGAAATATTAAGGATAATCGAAAAAGTAAATGATAATCGATTTTTTTTCGACTTTGGGAAATCGATAGACTGGTAATCTTTTTTTTATGTTTATCTACATACTTTAATGTACTTATAAAAAAAAAATTCAGCCGTATTGCAAATTACTGGTACTTTTGGTCTAAATTGACCTTTACCGACTGGCCTAGACAACCATTACAGTATTTTGTTTGACAACTTCTCACAGATACATTCTATACTGATTTAACTAATAATACGCATCACAATCTGTTGCAGTAATAGTAATTAGTAATGCAATAGTATTAAAAGAAGAAATTTTGAAAAGGTTTGGCTTTTGACAGTCGAACCTCAAAATAAAAGTTATTGTTGGTAGTGTATGCGGGCTGTACCTTTGCGTATTTATGTTCTGAGGGTACACTTAATTGAGAGGGTACAAGATGCTGATGCTTACTAAGGTGCTTGTTGTGTGATTTCCTCTTTTATTGATTATTGTTATTAAATTTACATGCCTAATTTGTTTGGTTTTTAATATGTTATGTCCAGCATGTAACAACTTTTCACTTATGTGATTTTTTTTAGATTGAAATGAATTTTATGTTTTAATTTGTAGGTGCAATTTATTATTAATATTTAATTTTATGTATGTCTACAACAGTTTGAATCAAGCTTGTGTGATGATGGTTGTATCAATTAGTTTTTTTATGTGCATTGTTATTATTTAATTTTCTTTGTACGTTAGAGTGTTTTATAGAGTATAATTTAATGGGTTCATAAGCTCGAATGCGCGCAAATAAAGTCAAAAGTCGATTCTATTCTATTTTCATACTTTGTATTGCACTGTATTTTATCATAATGTATCTTCGTGAGACAGTTTATAAGTTGTTTATTGTGGAGGTAATTTCATTAACGTATTTATGCAAGATTTAAGGAACCTTTTGAAAACAGTTTGCAGTGAAATATCTTTATTTAAAATATTCGATGTTAAGTTATTCAATTGAGTAAATATACTTCTTAACAGAGAGGATACCACTTGCTTGAACAATAAAGTAGTTCAAATTCTTTGCTGGAAAATTAAGAAATTCATTTGAAATAATATGGTTACTAAACCAACATAGTATTATTACATTTTCCGTTGGTAATAGTTTTAATTGATCGATCCTATTTTAATTGTTACACACTGATCAGACAAGATACTCATTTTTGTTGTATATTAGAGATACACATTTCATTTAGGTTTGCAGGTAATTATATTTATTCCTTATGGCACGTTGAAGACTAGAATATTTTCAGGCACTCCATATCTTGTATTGTCGTAGTCTGGCCCAAGTTAACTTGTATTTTTAAATCAAATTTTTATCACATTTCTTCAAGTAATTTCCTTATTTATTTTACTGGATCTAAATTTACAAATGTAAATTGAAACCAATTCTTACTCGTAACCATACTTTAATTTAGTCTAAAATGTTGGTAATATATGTTACACTCTCATGGACACAGATATCGGTTTCGAAGGTAATTGTCTTGATGGACTTATGTTAGTAGCAGTAAAAAAATAATGCCTTCAAATGAATTGTATACAAAATAGAACATAAACAATAACCGTACCCAAGTTGATAGATTTATAGCATCAAATCAATATAAAACAAATTGTTACAAAAGGTAATTTTATTTCTACTATTCTTAGTACTTGTTATAATATCATTAAAAAAAAAAAAACAACTTTGATAAATGGATTGCAGTATGTATGAAATGGAAGTGATACAAAATTGACTTCAACTGAACAAATGAAATACTTAACACATGTTTAAGTAACTTGATTTTTTCTGGAGGAAAAGAGTTTTTGTTCAAACACAAGCCTTCCCAACAATAAAGTTGTAACATCTGTACGATGTATATACTATAAAACCAATTTATTGTTATATCGAATTGTATGTGATTATAATCACACTTAATATATCTATTTACTTAATTAATGGATATTAAACCAATTATTGTATAAACAATAAATTAATAATAAAAATAACTCGAGTATTGTTTTCTCTTACATTCCAAAAGTTTGACTAATCAAAACTAACTGTAATAATTAAGTGCTATTATAGGAAAAAATAATAAAAAATGTGTTAAATTAAAACTGAGATAGGTTAGTCTGAATTATAATTTACTGTTCAGAGAATAATATATATGTTATGATTGTTGGTACATGCAGATATAAACAATGTTGATAAGCTTTAGGATTTCCAGCGTATCCTTCCGGCTGGACTCAGTCATTGATTCATTCATTTTGCATTCTATTGTACAGAATGTCGACAAGGGAAAGTGATAATTTTCACGCCTAGCCCAAACTAAAAAGTCAATATACTACTGGACATTATAAGATAGAAATATTGTTTATATTTTTATAAAATACTTTTATGATAACGTTACATTTTTATTGCTGTCAGTTAAAACTGAGATCAAGAACAACTATTATATTTTGTTATATCTTTTAAAAATTTCAACAACAGATGTAAAACAAGAGTGATGACTTTTAACTAATTATGCTTATTTGTCGTAAATTTAAAATGCATTAAGTATCAAGATATTTTAAGTATAATTTTTACTTTTAAATTAAAATTGTAATAAATTGAAATACCTTAAATTACTAAGGACATTTTTAATTCATTTGTATAAAGGAAAGATTTGTTTACAGATTTTTACTAAATGGTAACTGTGCCAAAATAAAAAGTAATAATTTTAGACATCGCACAATTATTAGTAAAATGACTCTAAAAGAAGCAACGCAAGTCAGAAAACTAGATTTATGTAAAGGAATAATTTTATACCAACCATCTTTAATAATTCATGCAATTTATTCCATTTAACAAGTAATTTAAATCAAACTCATTAAATTTATTAAAATAGTATTTTGAATAGTAAACTCAACTCAAAAGTCGACTTATTTTCATAATTTTATAGTTTGAAAATTGAAATAATATCGTAATTTAAGTTTGAAAACTATAATAGGAGTATCTTTTTATTTCAGAGAAGTCTAATATAACAAAATCCCAAATTGTAGCGTTATTGTAATTAAAGGAGAAAAAGAAATTTACTTTTTAATATTCATTTAGGACAAAAACATAAAAAATCCTCTTTACATAGAAGAAAAATGTATATAATTATTATAATATTATAGCCTATAGGGTTTCCTACATTTTTGTTTAGAGATTATAGTATAATTTATTTTTTATGTTTAGTTTTGTAAGTTTTGTTTAATTTTGTTATTCAAATGTTGATAGATACTGTATTGTATGTACTATTAACTCTGTGAAAAATTGAGATATTTATTTCTAAAAAAAAATGATATTATTTCTTTTATGTGATTCGTTAAGTTTGGTTCACTTCAATTTTGTATCTAATGGAAAATTCTTAGTAATCCTTTTCCTTCTTTGGGAAATAACAATCGAGTTTTAAACCGCTTTTGGAATGCTTGTTTTGTAAAAGGTTACGAATAATAATAGTTAACCCAAATATTACTTCTTGATTTATTATATTGGTTTAAGAATCTAATATAACACTTTTTACTCGTTTAAAAAAAGTTTACGTGTTCCAAACTAACAATTTTTAGTCCAAGCAAACCGAAATTGCAAAATCATGATATAAATGAGATTTATCAAAATTAAATTTAAAAGCTGTTTTCTAAATAAAACTAAACTGTAATATTAAACATATATAATTCATTTTTAAATTTAAATATGTATATTATGTACATATACATTTAAGTTGTACTTAATACTGGTTTTAAGTCTTAATTGTGTAACATTAAAAATATGTAATATTTCTTTTTGTTGTTATTTTAAATTTTGTATATTAGATTTATTTATTTATTTAGATTCAAATATCATGATTCTGTTAATGTTTCTTTTTCTTTTACAAACAATTCAAAAGTACTTTGTTAGTTGTTGTTATATATTCTATGTGTTAATCAGAGGTTTAAATAAAATTCGTTTATTTGATCTAACCACACATGGCAAAACATTTTTAATATATAAGTTAATAAAAATTAAAGCACAACTAACGAAATGGCAAGGTCTTATTTCCAGTTTTAATATAATCTCGTCTGAGCTTTAACTCAAATAATGTGATTAAATCCGTTATGAAAGAACATAAAATTTCCTAAAAATTTTACTGATTGGGTTTTCTTCTCCGACGAACCATTCGGGCTCAAGAGCTTGTTGAAAATTGTCGTATTTTGGTTGTCTCCACAAAAACCCATTTTTTCTGAGGTTTGCCTACAAAATTTCTTGACGCAACATTGAAAAATGAAAAAAAGCAAAAAATCTAATTTTTGAGCGGTTTTTCTCTTATAGCTTGAAAACTATCAAATTTTCATAAATACCTTTCCAATTCAAAATGTGAGAACATAACATTTTATGAACATTTTACTGATTAGGTTTTTTCTCCGACGAACCGTTCGGGCTCAAGCGCTTGTTGAAAATTGTCGTATTTTGGTTGCCTCCGCAAAAACTCATTTTTTCACCCCAATACTCGAATTTATTATTAAAGACCATGATTTTCTCCTACTTTTAAGTTGAATACAATGTAGACGGGTTTCAACTGTACTTCTATCTCCAGTAATAAAACAATATTGGTTAAAATAAACAAAATACTTAATATAACACGTTTTTAAAACGGAATAAAAAGTATAGAACAATCTTTCCAACCCCATACAGATTCATAACTCCTTTCAGATTGTTCTGAAAATTTGTAATTGTGAATTTTTAATAGCTATGAATTTTAATAGTATTTACTAATTATAAAGTTAAAAACAAAAAATGGGAAGCTTGCAATAGATTGGTGCTTGAATAGTTTAACTAAGTGTACCAATCTTACAAAAAGAATAATTAAGGGAACGGAAACGATACTGGGCCACATAGATTGGTACTGTTCAAGACTTACCTTAGAATTTAAATATTACCAAAAGTAGGAATATTTCAGCTTATCTCTTACAATGCACAGGATACCTAAGGTTACCTCAATAAACCATAGAAATATGTATAATTTTAGGTTTATTAACCAAGTTAAATAAAAGTTTATACGCCCTTAATACAAAAAGATAATTAATATGCCCTTAATACAAAAAAGATTGAGATTTAAAAAAAGAAAACATATATATTTTATTAAATTTAATTTAAAAACCCTTCCCAAAAATAAAATTCAAAAACCCTCCCTTTTAATAATAATTACAGAAATTATACAAAAAAATTTTACAAGTTACAAAGTTTTAACATGAAGTACCATGGATTTGTTTTAAGAAAAAAAATATATTTGTCGTTGGCCAACTCTAAAAGGTAATTATAAATAATTAAATAAACAGACAAATTAATTATGAGACGTCTCTCTATATATAAAAAAAAAGGTGTGAAATTTCTAATATGCAGCCCTTAAGGGCTAAGGTCCGAAATGTGCTAGCTTGCTCCTCCCAATTTATTTAACACTAACATATCCTAAATAGTACACATGTGCAAAAATTATTTTCAAAAATACAGCCTATTTAACACTTAACATAAAGAAAAGAACAAATGCAGATAGTTCTCATTTTTAAATTAACTTCTGTCTCTAATTAAAACTCAGTAGAAATATTTTGATTATGTATTGAATTTTCAGTTGCAAGGTAGGCCTTTTCTAATTGTAGTAGTTGCAGGTTATCTCATTGCATTAAACATCCCCTGCAGTTGGACCAGTTTAACTGTATAACACAGATAACAATTTCCTTTTTAGAAAACTTGCAGTTATTTAAATAAGCATAAAAGATAGTTCTTTGAGTTGGCTGTTTTATTGAATTTTGTAGCACAGATAGCAAATTGCTACATAGATTGTGATTGTTAATATAACATGCGTAATGTTGCATAACACTGTCTGTACATGTTAGGTAAGCCACATGGTAACATAAAAGAAATGTTAACGTTTAGTTACATATCAGCCATATATTTTGCTTATAGCTTATTAAAAGTTTTCAATATCTGTTACACTGTAGACATACTACACAGTTATAGTTAATTAATGCATAACACTTTAGGCTTGCTTGTGGAAATATGTTTAGGCTTTAACAATAACAAAAATGATATCGGCTTTATAGTTTTTTGTAGGCTGTAAGATTTACATCTAAAATTTAGGCTGTAAGATTTACATTTAAGTTTAGGCTGTTGTAAAAAAGAAATACATAGGTTTCTCTAATAAATTGAACAAAATGAGTTAGGAAGTTGTACATGAAGCAAAAGTGGAAATAACCTAATTAAGTTTTACAAGTAATATTTTATAATTATTAAGGTAAAGCTAAAATATTCTACCTGGTATGCGGAAAACAAAAGGTTTAGAAGTAAATCATGTTCTTCAGCGACACACGTTACCCCGATCAAATTATTTAAAGTTCGGCAACATTACGACCACTTGGCAGCGTCTGAAAGTTTTCGTTTATAACGGTCTAATGGCCGACGCTTTACACAAGCTCATGACAAAGCGAAATTTACTTGACGAGATAAAGACACAGCTGATCGGTTGTCGGATTACAAAATGCCATCGCATACTAAACCAGTGCAACACCGTACAGAGTCGACATCTGGCGGAGAAAAGGATAACTATTTGGGGACTGGGTGAAGGTTAAATGATAGAAAGGTTGTAAATGTCGATGGACGTAATATTTATTAAAGAAAAAAAATATAGGTGGCCCGAATGTCTAAAAACGTCACATAAGTCGCTAACAATTTTATTTACTGCAAATGATATGAACTGTTCTGTGAGTTTTCACAGCTATTAAAAATTCAGAGTCACAAATATTCAGGACAAACTGTAAGGGATTATTCATCTGTATGGGTAGGAGAAATATATAATATATTGAATCTAAATGACAGGAAGTACGTATTTAACATATTAAGATAATATACAAAATTCCATTGCGTAATGTAATTTAAGTAACAAATAACTATTTATACCATGATGTTTGGAATGTTCATACCAGAAACGTGTCCAACACAGAAGTTATAATCGTATAACTTTTACAACATGACTTAAAAAGAAATCATTATTTTATTTCTGAAACTAATTATGAAGAATTGTTAAGTAGCCAAGTTAATTTGGCTTTAAAATTCATTAAAAAAAAAAAAACAAAAAATGGTATAGTTTTGCAAATTGGCTTAAAATGTCAGTTACTTTACTAAGGCTTTAAAAGTCCCCTAACGTGAGACTTGAGCTTTCGCCGCCATCTTAGATTTTAAGTACAATTTTCTGTTTTTTCTAAATTACCTCATAAAGTATTAATATTTTACATACTAAATATGCAATTAAAAATTAAAGTAAACAAAATTTACTACATAACTCCAACTGTTTCAGAGAAATGTGTACTTAAATATGTAATTTTTCTAATTTTTAGGTACAATTTTTTAGTTTTCTTAATTATCTGAAAAATGATTAATATTTTACATAACATACATAATTGCAAAGTTGAAGTAAACAAATTTTACTACAAAAAGTGTGTTTACTAGTGTTTTGTAACTCTATTAGTTTTAGAGGTATATGCACCTTAATATAATAATTTAAATGTTTACCCTGTATGTGGGCTATTAACCCTCTATCTTCGCGTCATAGTGCAGCAGGAAGATTTTTTCTCAAACCCAAAAAACAAATATAATTTGATACCCTTGCTGTCGCAAAAACTACAAGAGAATGGAACAGAAGTGAAATTGAGTGAAGGTGACGCTGACCCCTCATTGTTAACACAGCTATCGAAAAATCATTTTTCAACGATAATGTTGCCGTCGTCGGGGAACATATTGACCTTTTAGTGTTGCTTGTGGGAGGCTGCTGCTACACTATCAGGTGCAAACTTGGCTAGGGAATTTCTTGACACATGAGTCGTGGGGGTGGACCAAAACGACCTTGTCCTTAGAACCAATACAGACACTGAAACCAATTGCCCCAGACCATATTTTGAAACAGATTTTTTGTTCATGTGTCACTGGATGTGGGTTGAAATGCGGGTGTAGGAAAGTAGGAGTAAAGTGCACTGTTGCTTGCGCCAACAACTGTCAAGGGGTTTGTTTTTTAGAATAGAATAGAATAGAATAGATTTATTTTGCTTTTAAACATTTGTTTACAATGTAATTAGCAATAGTCCATTATATTTAAATTCTTAAAATTTGACATTTCTTAAAATTTAACATATTTCTTAAAATTTAACAGTTCTTAAAATTTATCATTTCTTAAAATTTAACATTTATTTATTTAAATCGGAATTCATATATTCCTCTAATGAATAGTAGGTGCTTTGTTTCAGGAAGTCAGATATACACTTTTTAAAATTCTTTTCAGTCAAAGATTGTATAGTACCTGGCAGCTTATTATATAACTTAATTTGTTGAAAACTGTGGCTTTTATATGATCTCACAAGCCTGTTAAGAGGGGCAACCAAATCCTGTTTATTTCTAGTGTTATAGCTATGTCTTGAGCTGTGTTTAACAAACTGTGAAATATTCTGATTAACATAAATCAAATTCGAATAAATATATAAAGAGGGCAATGTCAAAATCTGTAATTTAGAGAAACTAGCTCTACAAGACTCTCTATCTGATAAACCTGCCAATATTCTTACAGCTTTTTTTTTTGTAATAGAAAAACTTTGAAAGTGAGACTGGAATTACCCCACAGCCTAATACCATACATCAGCAGTGAATGAAACAAGCCAAAATAAGTCCTCAGCAGGACATCAAAACTGACAACCAACTTAAGTTTTCTCATTAAAAATAATACCCAGTGATTCAAAAAAAAAGTTTGAATGGAGTGACGGTAAAGGACGGCGACTATCTTGATGAATGTGACGTGGTAGACTCATTGCAAATATGTTTCACTTTTTAACCATGTTATTACTATCAATAATGTTTTAAATAATCATGTGTGAAAACGTATTTTGTTTTACATTACATTGGAAGTATTTTTGTACTAAAGTTTAATAACACTACAACTACTAGGCCTAAGCACCCATATACCATCTAAATTATGCTGACTAGTTCTATAAACTTATTTTTGTTTTAACTGCGCCAATATATTTATAATAGGTTTACGAAACGTTAACACTAAATATATAAAATGATAAAAAGAAAGGTTGACCAACCCTATATCTAAAAATGTTTGAAACCACAAATTTAATCAGAAGGTGAATTATAATATGTAACTTATAATAGAAAAGTTTGTATATACTCTCTAATAGCCCACATACAGGGTAAAATGGTCAAAAATTTAAATTATCATATTCAGGTGCATATATCTCTAAAACGGATGGAGTTACAAAACAGTAGTAAACACACTTTTTGTAGTAAAATTTCTGTACTTGAACTTTGAAATTATATATGTTATGTAAAATATTAATCATTTTTGAGATAATTAAGAAAAACTAAAAAATTGTACCTAAAAATTAGGAAAATTACATATTTAAGTACATATTTCTCTGAAACAGTTGCAGTTACAAGAAAACGTAAATTCAATTTTTGTAGTAAATGTTTTTACTTTAATTTTCTAATTGCATCTGGTATGTAAAATATTAATACTTGGCGGCGAAAGCTCAAGTCTTACGTTAGGGGACTTTTAGTATGATAAAGTAAAAGCCTTAAATTTCATTTTAAGCCAATTTGCAAAACTATACCATTTTTGATTTTTGATTACATTAATTTGACTGGGCTAAAGTATTATTTTGTAGTTGGAACTGGTTAATGTTTGTGTTTTAATTGCTATTTGTAAGTTACCGCTCAGTTCTGCGCGTCATTGTAAGAAATAACTATCTCCAACAAATTATCCGCAATTCATAAATCATCTTACTGGTCGTTATTAAGTACAACATCAACAATTGTCAATATTAAAACTCTCACTCCACAACCATGTATAATAGAAATTACGTGTTAGAAATTTTCAATTTCATACACGAAATTTAATCAAATTATTATATGCAAAAAGTAGAAAGTAAGAAAACGGAATCAATGTAGAACGTGTTTAATTGTGAGTTTAAAAATGAATTTAGTGTAATTATTTTGCAGCAAATAGCTTAACGCAGACGAGACCTACATTATTTTAGTTAACGTTAAGGATTGCCTGGTAGTGTATAACATTGTAGAGTCTACCAGTAGTACAATACAGAAACAACAATAATAAAAGATTTTTTTTTTTGCTTTTTTTGCCTATAACTCGGTTATCTTTTTTAGTTACGGGAAAAATAAAAACAACAGTTTTGTTTGTTATTAAAAAAATAACGTTTTTTCTTAACATGTTTTTGTAAAGTAATCGGTTTTAGAGATATTTGAAATTCTAATTTTTAAATGATCGTCAATATTAAAATATACAAAAGGACGTTCAGGTTTTTTGTACAATTTTACGTAACAAATATGTCCTCAAAATTTGAAATCAATGTCTTTTCTATTTCCAAAGATAGTATTAAGTATTTTGTAAAAAAAACAAAACAAAAAACAAACTGGCGCATAATTCAAAACTAAGTATTTCCGTACCTTTGTTTATTGAAACCTTTTTTCTTATTTTCAACTGAAGAACAGTATGGTGAAATTTGGGACAAATATTTTCTAGACATCTGTATAAATATGAATTTAAACTTTTGAGACGACTATGCTTCTAGGACATGCACGATGTATACCAGGCAGACATTTCCCGGGATTCGCACTGTAGTAACGACTAAAATAGGTAGTTTCTTTATTTAGTCTGTCTGAAAGCGAGTCTTCTAAAACAGCAAAACAATTACCTCTGAGAATTTTTAAATGTCTTAAATTATGAGACAAAGTATCACTAATCATAATTTTGACGAAACAAAGTGTGATTTTATGAGTTCAAGATAATACTGTATAGATGAACTTTGGTTGGTGAAAATTACATGCTCCAATTTTGACTGCACTAAGGTTATTCATTTTGTAACATAATTCGTACTACTTCGAATAGTAAATTTTACTATGCAAGTAATATCTATGGTATTTCATGTTTTAATAAAAAATATAATAGTAACTATTAAACAATTATTACTGTTATTTGAAAGGCGAGTTTTAATCTAATTAATTGTTCATTTCCTGAGGAGAGAAACAATTCACCATACACTGAGTTTAGCTGAAAGATTGTGTTCAGGCAAGTGTAAAGAGATAACGGTTTCTGTGTGCGACGAAACCCTTGAGTTCTATTTTTGTTTAAAAATCAAAGACTTGATCAAAGACTTGTAATTCTTTGAACATAATATCGTTGTTATCATAACCGTCTATTTGTTCATTGCTGTAATGTTTATACTTAAACTATTTACAAAAAATCTAACTAGTGTAATTTATCATAAATGTAAAACTTGATTAAAGAGTCAAAATACTTTATTAATTTAGAAGGATGTATTTTAAGAGTATTGCTGGAATATTGTAAATATATAATCAAAGAAAAATTTAATTCAATGGATTTTAACTACAACTACTTAACCATTAAATACACAAAGTGGTACTCAAAGTCCGTTGGTGCCATTGTTCTAATGGTGTACAAAAAGTTTTTCTTTACCCCATTTTATTAGTGATTAGTTGACGATTTAAACGTTTCCATGTACAAATACAAAGCTTTGAATGTGAGTCAACACAATAACTGACAAAGCAATAACACATACGGAGGTGTTATATACACAATAGAGTGACTGTGTCAGTGACAGCAATTAATTCCTCACTACGCCTGTTTGTTTCCCAAGTAAATTATTTAATGTTGGGCTGCTCGTAAAGTTGTATTGTTAGAACTTAATAGCATTCTTTAAAAACAAATTAATACTTTGCTTTAAAGCGTAAAATAGTAGACATTTTGCTTTAGCTTTAATGGTACAAACATTGCATTCTATCTAATCAACTAGATACTAAATATTTTTTCGAAAAACAATGTCATATTTTGCAAGTATGAATCTAAAATGTGTTTGTTAATATAAAAATAATTTTATTTTTTTGAAACCTAAAACTATTTAAATTATTCAACTTAATACTTAACTATACTGGTTACACAAATAAAAGAGCACTGTGGCGACAAAATCACACTGATTTAAATAAAAACCCGAACCACAAAACAAGGAACAAAAACAATAACTAAACAACTAAATTGTAAGTTAGTTAAACCTCGTGGGGGGGGGGGGGTAGTGTTAAAACCCTCTGAGGATGATGACCATGTCATCGAAATGTACATAAAGGTAACGTATTAAACATAACTTACAATTTAGTTGTTTAGTTATTGTTTTTGTTCCTTGTTTTGTGGTTCGGGTTTTTATTTAAATCAGTATACTGGCTACACAAAAACTTAACAATGAATACAGATCTTAATGATATTGTGACCATTAAATAAAAAATGTTAAACAAATTTAAACACCTGAAGTATAATTTTATTTTAACAAATAATAGT
>JAGFPH010001094.1:62696-73572 GCA_018207615.1 Philaenus spumarius | reverse complement strand
ACAAATTTAAACACCTGAAGTATAATTTTATTTTAACAAATAATAGTCCATATTTATATTTTTTATGAGAAATTTTGATATTAACGAAGATTATTCTTTCTTTTTTGGGATTAAAATTAATTCAGATTCAAAGAATATTTTAAAGTTTGAAAGTCTTGTGTATAGGCAACGTTTAAGCTTTCTTAGATACATTCATTCATCTTAAAGTTGCCCAAGAAACTTGTTCAATAAAGACTTTTACGAGGTATTTGATCAAATAACTGAACATGTTATAAGGTGTTTCTTACTTTTAAAAGCATATATTTTTTCATAACGACATCAATTAAATAAAGAAGCAGCAGTTAGAACGTAAAGTTAAAATAAAATCTGTTAAACTCCATGTTTTATCCAATATGAAACACTGAAGCCCTAACCACAAGTTCGGTGAATAAAACTACACAAATAAACTGAAACACATTTATAATATAGCTAGCTATTCTAGTTCCCTGATGTACATTTCAGTACCGTAACCAAGTTACCATCATCGGAGGGTTCTAAATCTAAACTCTGAGTGCTTCAGTGTTTCTTATTGTTTAAATTAACCACAGTACTCATTGAACATCCATGTTTTATATTTATAATATATAGAAAATATAGTGAAACGAATTTTCAACTAAGAAACCCCTAATAACTAAACAGAAAATATGTACGTTATTATTGTATAGCAACGATTTTAATTTAAATATCGTTTATTTTTTTATTCAAACTTGAATGTGAATGGTGACGAAATTCCTAAAAACTGACTTTTCTGAAACAAGTATTTTTGGTTTACAAATTATCAAAACTATGATGTTTCTGACATAATTCACAATTACTGCGTAACGTACTTGTAGTAGACTTTGAGGCTTCAATTATTGAATGAAATAGTTAAAAGACAATCACTTTTAAAGTTAAAGGCAACTTTTTGTAAGTTTCAGATATCCGATTCGTATTTCCTTATGAAGAAGTCTCTGAGCAAAGCATTTTGGTTTATTGTCGGAAGCAGTATCATATTTATGTATTCTAACTTTTTATAAGTTCCATTTACAATTCATACGAACTAATTGGTAGAGCTATGTACATTTAAAAACAAATGAAACACAAATGAAACCTTTCTTTGTTTTATTAAAAAATCTTTGTTTTTAAAGAATATATAGAATATATTTACACTAGGGTCCAACAATAACGTTTGAAGGTTACAGTACTTACAGAAAATAATTTAATGGTCAATAAACATTTTTACAAGTTTAATTCTAGTGCTTTTATTTATGTTTAACTATAAATATTAATGTTTGTATTAACTTCGTTACACTGATTTAAATAAAAACCCGAACCACAAAACAAGGAGCAAAAACTATAACTAAACAACTAAATTGTAAGTTAAGTTTAATACCTTACCCTTATGTACATTTCGATGACATGGTCATCATCCTCAGAGGGTTTTAACACTACTCAGGAGGTTTTAACCCTCTGAGGATGATGACCATGTCATCGAAATGTACATAAGGGTAAGGTGTTAAACTTAACTTACAATTTAGTTGTTTAGTTATAGTTTTTGCTCCTTGTTTTGTGGTTCGGGTTTTTATTTAAATCAGTGTGATTTTGTCGCCACAGTGCTCTTTTATTTGTTTAATTAACTTTGTTATTATGTGTGTTACTGTTGTAATAAGACTTACAACAGTATTCACTACTGTTAAAATACTTTCATTACTTTCATTACTAATCCACTGAAAATATAAAATAATTTTTGAAATGTGTTTTGATTATAGATATGGTTCAGTTGAAATAAACAACTTATTTAAATAATATATACTTAATACATAAAATAAGTGTTTTAAATTTTTAATATAGAAAACCATATATTCAAAATATATTTCAAACTAACCTAATTCTATAGATTACACAGTAAATACAGTTTTCTATTTAGAAAAGGAAAACAAAATTCCAATAAAAAAAAAACACGAATTTTTTTGTCTGATTTTAAAGATTAAAAATGATTATGACTTAAGATATATTTTCAATGTTGACACAAATTTTAATACCATTTCAAGTTAAGGATTACTTCTATAATTATGTTTTTTAGAAAGAATATATAAGATATTACATCAAATCTCAATAATATTGTCACCCACTTCCGATCATAGACTTTTTGATAAACCAAACTTACACGTATTTAGGAAATATACAATAGAAACTAATACATTAAAAAATCCAAAATATGATAATTGTTTCCCAGGATATAATAATGGGTTCTTTATTCAGCTTTCTTTAAAAAAGTTCAATAAGTGTTCACCTACAATACGTGTGTTAAAATATACATTTTATATTTTGAACTAGTACTGCTTCCATTATGATAATAATGGTATATTTATTTACAAACATTTCAGTTTGAACACCCTGACTTCAAAGCAATAAACTCTTGTCAACTAAATGTCAAATAATACGTGTATGGAACAATGTTAATTACCCCGCTTCTAATAAGATCAAAACGTTAGTTGAATAACCATCAAGTTGAAGGCGTTAATACTCGTCATATATTTGGAAAAGGTGTAAATATTCGAATTAAAAGCGCACTAAAAATCATTCGTATTTGTAAAAAATAAATTATTCATTCACAGTAAATTCATACACAGTAGGGATATTGGTTCGAATATGTATGTCTTACGCAAAGCACAGCTACTTGTAGCATTCATAAATGTTGTCTTGTCTGTAAATATACTATGGTTTCTTCTAATAGATATTCTTTTAACTCTTGTCTGGAGACAATCTTTTAAATTACCAAATCCTTTAGAATAGAGGATAATACGCACTTTGTTGAGAAAAAAGTATTTGTATTATTTCGTTAAACTTATTTACAACAGTTAAACCTTGTCTCGTTTATTCCTTTTCATGTTAAGGAGACTAACTATTGTATAATAAAGTAAGGAATACATTTATTTTTTGTTTTCAGAAAACGGAGTGAACTAAGTGAAGGAGTACAAGGAGTGAATGTAGACCTACTTATGGTAGGTCTACTACCACATTGAAGATCCTTTGAATTAAAACATTTATTTATTTAAATAGAACTTGTTGGAAAACTAAAACTTTACAAGTTCAAACGACGTAGCTGTATTGTCTTTTCAAGGTAATTTTTCTTTATCTTTTGGATTTGTTAAAAGAATACAACATGACTTTGCAATTGAAACACTGACTAATAATTAATGAAAATATAAATAAACTAAAATGAGTTTAACATAATTAATTAAGTTACGGAATCTCATATGAACTTGAAAAGCATTATGTCATGTAATAACAGGCAATTAATTTAATTAAAGATGGCATGATATGAATTTTACCTGGCATGATATGAATTGAAGCTGGTTAATATTTCGAAGAAAGTTGTAAGTGAACTGAAATAGGTATCATCCAGACAACTAAACTAATTTAACAATTTTATTATACATTAGGCCTAACTTTAAATTTCACGAAACACATTATTTTACATTACCACATTGTCTGAAAACTATAGTCTGTCCGCTCGGCCGAGATACCTGACTTCTCGAAGCTCAACGCCCCCTCCACTAGTTTGCCACTGGCAGGCCCGGCGAGTGGGTAGGGAGGGGGCATTGAGTTCCGAGAAGTCAGGTATCACGGCCGAGCGGACGGGATATAAGTAATGAACTCGTCGTACAACTTTCGTTTAAGTCAGCTGCTTTTTTTTTTAATTCTAACGCTGCAGTTTGACTTCAATGACGGTCAGTTGTTTGAAAACTATACCATGACGAACACTGAAGGAATTAGGAAGTACTTGTAAGCAGACTAGAAATGATTTCAATTATATAAACCGTAATGTCGGTGCACAGTAACAGAGCAGAGGATAAAGTATCTTTAAATTTTACATATTTTTTTATAAATTATACGTTGATATTTTTTAAATTCCATACAATTATTCCATATTACTATTCGGTTTTTCAAGAAAGGAATTTATATTTATTTCGTTGCACATTATTTTCTTCTTCTTTATACCTCATAATTTTGAACATTATATAATTTTACCATCCGAATTAAACCTTGTACTACAGTATACGTGTTAAGCAGCAGTTTTATAAAAACAACATTTAACTCTAAGTTGCTATATTAAAATAATATATAACATTTCATTATATTTTGTGATTGATGTACACGTTTTTATATCAGCGTGCAACTTCCCGCCGCCACGCGAGCGGTCGTTGTCGCGCGGCAATACATTATTTTATTCGCGTTTTAATTAACTCGTGGATACTCGATCGCTATGAATTCTAAAAATTATATCCAAATTGTTTATGAAAGTTTAAATCTTACCGATTCTTATTGTTTTTGTACTTTTCCGAAATACTGTGTCAATGCGGAGCAGCAGCGCCAAACGCAAAATCCCATAAAATGTGCCTTGTTTGAGCTATCGGGACTTAAAAAAAAAAAAATGCTCGTATTTGAATCTTCTTTAATTTGCAGCAAATTTCGATTTGATACAATCAAAATTGCAAAAGTTATTAACAAAAAACGTAAACAACGCGTTTTTTTAAAACAAAACGGTATTTTTAAAATTGTTAAAAGTACAAAACCATATGATTATAAAAATATAAAGTCTTATGAAGAGTTTAAGACCTGAAACATCAAAATCTGTAAAGTTTTCGTCAGCAGCGAGGTAATTAAAAAAAAGTTAGTTTTTTTGAGTTTTTGACAAAAATGTTGGGTCTAGGTATATAAAAACAACTTTGTGGGCTTAAACTACATTAAAATACACTCCTTTTCTTGAAAACCGCAAGTTTCTAGGCCAAACAGTTACCATGTAATTTAATTGTTAATTAAATAAGGGTTTTTTGTTAATAACTATATATTACAAGCTATTTAAATTTCGTTTATTTCAAACGACGCGGATGAAAACTCCCGACAAAAAGTATACAGCTATTTTCTTGCTATCTATTTTACTTTTTGACTTATTTCTAAACAACCGTAATTACATATATATAATTGTTAATAACAAAAAAGCTCAAGATTATATTCGTTGGAAACTTGGAGACTTACCATTGAGCCCATTTGAAATCGATCTATGAAAAAATTTCGGAGTTCGCAAGTTTTGTCCACATTTGCCTTTTTTAGGAGCACCGCAAATGGCCTACTAGTATCTGGCAGTCCAGAACTTTCTAGAAGGGAAATATCTACAACATTAGATGTGTAAGCTGCAAAACATCGAAGCCAAAGTTTTTATTACCTGTCAAAAGTTAACTAAACCGAACATTTAGTAAAATAAATAGTTAAGAAATTTATATCAAACTTACAGTACTTTGTTTAGAATTAAAATATTATTTGACGTAAACGATTGTAATACTAACATTATTAATTTACCAAGTTAGAATATATCAAGTTTTAATCTTTGTTAGTTTAGAATTAGTGTATAGATTATTTTATCCTATCTGAACAATATTCTGGAAACTAATTTATTTGAATGTAAATTCAGTTTTTTTTTAATTTTAGTGTTTTATTCAACTATGAAACTTGGTTGATTACTAATTAATTATCTTAAATGATAATCAGATGAGATAAAAGTAAAAAGCAAAACTATCTGTATTTAGTTGCATTAGTATGTTTTGTACCTAATTCTGATTGAAAATCATTCATAATCCATTTTAGCTTAGTAGAGGAAAGAATTGAAATAATTTTTGGTCACTCAAGAATGTAATGCAAAAGAGTTTTAAACCACCAAGACCAAAATGATTGTTCTAAAAATGCACTCACTATGCCGAGTAAACATTTGCATTATTAAATCAATTTAAAACAAGTTTGAAGAATAAAAACGGTTTCAAATTTTAATTCAATCAGCATGATGCAGTCAAAATTATTTATAAGATTTTATTGTTCGGACCATATTGTTATGTTTAGGTTGAAATTGTTATACTTCAGCTCTTCACTAAAACAAGATTTCAGTCTGAGTAACTTATTAACTAATAAGAAACAACTAATACCACAACTTTTATATCGTGCTTGACTTGTTATGTTTGCTAGATTATCAACTTACTTTTATTTTTACAATATAAAAATTGCATTCAAGCCTCAATAGTAAATAAAACAATTTTGTAAAGAATATTAAAGACAATATGTAAAATAAATTGAACGAAACAGAGCAGCGACAACGTAAATGCAAAGCCGGTGAAATCTCAATTCGCCACAGATAGGTTTGCATCAGGATAATTACGTTGGATTTTCAGGGTATTATTCCTTTGCACGTACTTAATGTTTTCCATAAAAAAAGTATACTAATTATTGTATCATATGTTTGTGTCAAAATATTTAAATAGACAAATTTCGTAATTAGTTAATTTATTACTAATACATACATTTCATTCATTAATTTATTATTATTTCAATTACTTTATGAATTAATAAAGGTGGCGGTTTGAAATTGTGTTAGAAGTTTGAATAATTTTACGTAGACAATTCCTATATCACTTCACTCCCCAATTTTACCTGTAATATTATCTCAGTTCTGTATCTATCGAAGCTCTCTTGTTATGCATTGATACCTTGTATAATAAATATAATTGACGAATAAATGACTGAAGAATGTTTTCAACATTTTTAAATTCAATCTATACATAATTAATTTGCTAGGGGTTATTTTGTGAGTAGAACTCCTCTTAGAGTTTTAACCGATTTTGATGTTTTTGGTGTCATTTTACAGAGCTCACTCTGAAGTTGTGCTTCCCTTAAAATGAGCTCAATGTATGTTAAGGGCTTCGCCTCAGTGGCCCTCAAAGTTGCCATGTTAATCTTATGGAAGGTCAATCTTAAGGAAGAAGAAGAAAGATTTCTTTTGATTTCACCAGGGGCACAAAAAACAGCTGTTCGTATGAAAAGCTTAATACAGCTGATTTTGATCAACAGCTGATTTTGATCAACAACTGATTTGGATCAAAAACTGAATATAATTTTAGGTTAGGTGAATCAAGCAATAGCGAAGCATTGCCCGGTCCACTAGTAAGATTTAAACAAATATTAATCTCTCTTGTATTCTTCTTTCTCAAATATTATACAAGCTATTGAATTATAACAAGGGAGTTCTTCCATAGATTTAGAGATAAGATAGTATTACATATAACAAATTGTGTAAAATTATTATAGAAAAGTCTGTTGTTGCGTAAAAACTAGTAAAAAATAACACGTAGGGTCGTATATTAAAATTTCATAAATAATACAAATAAATAAATAACTTTTACAATGGCAGATATTCTACTATGAGGTCAAAAATGATTTGAATATTGATAATTTAATATGGAAAATATTAATTCCATTCAAAGCTTTGAGGTTATAATCTCGGATTATGATTATGAAAGGCCTAAGCTGGACTAATTTCATGAGTAGCATGATGGCTAATAGTGACAGGCTAGTTCTAAAATTATAACAAAACTTTAGTTATTATTAGTTTTTATAGATAGTAGGTCAGAGTATAGTGTTTACTGTAGTTATCGATTCGAAACTAGTTCCATCTCATTTTCCGCTTTACATAATACTAGCTCACCCGTACGGCATTGCCCGTGGTGGTTGGTATTTTCAGTCTTTTTAACGTAATTGTATTCTTTTTAAGTGTTCAGTCAGTGAGTGGTATTTGGCTTATATATATATAGATCTTAAATAATAAAAGCACTATTGTCACAATAATAAAAGCTCTGAAATTATGATTTTAGTAACTTTGATCCACCCCAAACCCCTCCTAAAATTTCGAAATTTCTCATACCCTTTCTTAGTGAGCACCTATGGCTCTAGGGGAAGCTACATACCAAATTTCATTCCAATCCGTTCGGTAGTTTTAGTTTTGAAGAAATAGTAATTTAATAACTTTGATCCCCACAAACCCCCCCTAAAATTTCGAATTTTTTTAAACCCTTTCTTAGCGAGTGCCTATGGCCCTAGAGGAAGCTACATACCAAATTTCATTCCAATCTGTTCCGTAATTTTGGAGAAATCGTGATTTAGTAATTTTTACCCCCCAAACCCCCTAAAATTTTCAATTTTTTAAAACCCTTTTTTAGTGAACACTTATGGCCCTACAGGAAGCTACATACCAAATTTTATTCCGATCCGTTCTATAGTTTTGAAGAAATCGTTTTATTAAACTTTGATTCCCCCAAACCCCCCTTAAAATTTAGAATTTTTTCAAACATTTTCTTAGTGAGCACCTATGGCCCTAAATGAAGCTACATACCAAATTTCATTTCAATCCGTTCTGTAGTTTTTGAGAAATTGTGATGAGTGAGTGAGTGAGTGAGTGAGTGAGTGAGTGAGTGAGTGAGTGAGTGAGTTGTATTTCGCTTTTATATATATAGATTTTAACACCCACCCACACGTCTATATTGCCCAAAAAATAAAATTCAAAGTTCAGCAAAAGGAAAAAGCCCGTAAGGACATTAATCCTCTGCTAATAATTGCATAGTTAAAAATGATTGTGTTCCTTAAACAGGAAGAGAGAATCGTAAAAAACACTCTCTTGGTATTAATTACTTTTTAATATCAAAAGTGCTTAGCCATTATTTTCTTACAAAAATAGTGATTCATGTTTTATGTCAAAATATTTCTCAAAACATCACTACCAACTTAGTCCTGGAAACAATATGTACAATGAATACATTTTATTGGTATCCAAGAGGGATTAATCTTGTATTGTCTGATGATGGGCTAATAAGCCCGAAACGCGTCACAATTTACAAAAGTGAGGTAATTTGACGGAAAAAACGATAAGGTAAGAAACTTTAATTCAATATATACAATTATTGTATTATTACAATAGTCACGTTTAACCTTGATTAACGTTAAAAAAACTTCACACATGTCCTGTGAATATCTACTTCCTAAACCTAAACGCTGAGATTTACTTGTATGGTATACAAATGTACAGGTAACATTTCAAGCACAGCTTAATTCTATCCACGTGTTCACAGTTGCTCATGTTTATGATACATTTCACTAACACTGGGCAGCATACATGCTCTGTTTTATCATAAACCTAGTTCGTTATGGTCCTTTTCATTAGAGATGCTAAGAAATTTATTATTCAAAAATATAATGTTTGAAACACACCTATAATAAATGAATAAAACAGAAAAACAAATTTAAAAAATTATAATATTGTTAACAACTAAATATTTAGGGCAAATCATAATTAAATTAACTATTATTTAAAATTTGATTTTATTTTCTTAACGTCTACTTTATGCAAGTTTAAAAATCAAAACAGGGGGGTAGTGTAGCTCTAGGACCTGGTAAATGTTTTGTGGGATTTAACCATTTCAAACTTGAACGACCAAGCTAATTTATTCAAATAGAAATTGAATTTATTTTGTGCATCTTTACCAGTGTATATAAAGTATACTAAGTAAAAGTAAATAAAAGAAAAATCTAACTTAAAATACAAATCTACGAAATATTAAAAAAAAGGCTGATGTGAAAACGCTCTGTATAATGTAAGCAGAACAACATGAACCCTCATTTTATTTAAATGACTTGAAAATTATAATTAAAATTTAAATAAACACGTGCAACTAATTAACTGAGATAGGCTGAAACAATTCCCAATTCATAGATGGAGAATGAATTATTGTGGTATGAAATGGTGGGTGAATGGAGGACGCCAACAATGCTGATAAGCTTTAGGATTTCCAGTGGCGTCTTTCCGGTAGTGTTCAGTCGTTGATTCATTCATTTAGGATTCAATTGTGGTGATTGTTGACAGGAAAAAGAATCATTTCCAAAAACGTAACTGTCAACACATTTTTTGAGATAAAGCTTAAAACACAAAACGAATAACTATAGACCTAGAGATAGATGTTTTAAAACTTGATTTGCCTTTAAGTTTATTAGCATTAGGCTACTTGTATTTAATGGTAAAATAAAATGCAAGTATACACATTACATTAATAGGGTACCAAAACGACGAGATAGCAGTCGGGAATTTCAAATACTAAATCATTTATATTTCTTCTGGTAAATATAAAACTCAGGTCTTGCGTTCACAACCTAAACGATGCATTGCTCGACCGAATTTTTAAAATGTATTAGAAAATTACAATTTAACATGAAATCGTATTACTTTATTTTTATCTCCATTACTTATGTATATTGTAAAAGTGTAAATGAGTGTAATTTAATGTCATACCTATGACAATAACCCTTTGTTTGGCCGAAACTGCAGTCATTACAATATCAGAGTTAGGACAAAACAAGACTAAATATTGCACACATGGGTGGCATCTGATATATACCAATATTTGTAAATATTATAACTTTTAAAATTATTTTATATTTGTAGTTACATTTTAATATATTATAAAAAGTAATAGTTGGCTATAAATTTTGGCAATTCATTTTCAATATTATTAAGATATTTAATTTTATAGAGATTGTATAAAAAGATTGTACGTTTAATTCTTATGTAAACCAAAAAATAAAAGTTTGATAATTTTATTTACATTTTATGGATCTTATTTTAGTAGATTATTACTATAATGTCGCTTATATTATCTTAAAATAATTTAATTAGAATAAAAAGATTTAGTTACAAAAGGAAATTATCTTTCATACCCTAAAACTGAGGTGGGTTTTGAAGATTGTGCCCAGGCAAGTGTTAGATGCAAGCTGGCAAGAACAATAGTTCTTTGTTTCATTTAATTATTAGAAGTGCTTTGTTTTTTACTTAAATTCGTTTTCAGGAGAGTCTTGTTTATAATCTACAACCCATTAAACTTACTCTATGAAGCTCTTTGACTGTGTTACAATTCGATGCTTCATATGAAAAAATAATGTTTAAATCCCTTAAGTTTACCTTCCTTACATACAAAATGAAAAGGTA
>JAGFPH010001094.1:48870-62686 GCA_018207615.1 Philaenus spumarius | reverse complement strand
AATAGTCAGGTAGCGTCGGCGAATATCTGTAAATTTATAAACAGTCAAAGTGGTATTCTAATTATTTGCAACTATTTCAACTTAATATTATAAGGGGGGGGGGGGGGGGGTAGTAAATCTAATTTAGGTAGTAAAGTTTAGTTTAAATTTGTTTGTCTACACATGTTTGTTAGTCTTCATCGGTTACTGTTTTTGGGTTTTTGAGTTATTACCATTATACCTGTAAGAAGAAAAATCTCCAACTTCATTTTACATCACAATGTCAGTAATAATTTTGCCAAACGTACTAAATTTAAATTCCTTTACGGATCTTCGTTATGCCTTAAGGGTCTGCTCCAGTAAACGAGAAAGCAACCGGAAACGCAAGCACTTCTCTCTATAACCGTATCTAAACGCAATTTCTAAGTGCAATTTCTTGCGGATAAGCGCTTTGACATTTCCAAACATTTTATAAATCCATATTTTGTAATTTAGTGCTGAAAAAGAAAACTGAATATTCTTTATACAATTTTGGATCCGACTTGCAAATTACGTTTCATTATACATTTGTTATTGTGTTAGGAAAATATTCAAACTTTGTACTTACAAAATGGCAATTACATAACATAATAAAAACATTTAAAAAAAATCTAAAATGCAAAACGGATGCGTATTGTAATTGTGCTTAAAATGAGACCTTGCAAACAATTTTATAATAAAAAATGATCGAAATAAATGGTTTGAAATTTAACATTGCTCTTATGGGATACACATCCAAGATGGCCGCCACTACAGCAGACCCTTAACGTTTGAAAATTCAAAGAAAACATTATTTTATATATTTTTGGAAAATTTGTATTTAAAAAAAAAAGATTTCCGTACTCAAAACTAGTTTAAGTAAAGAATGGTTCAATAACGTTTGATAAGGTTTTGTGTAGATTTTAAGAGCTGAGCTATATTGCCACTCGGTAAGGCTTTGCAACTATGTATCTACTACTATGTATATAAATATGGTTCTATGTATGTTTCATCTCAAATGATTAGCTTATTAAAACATGAAATGTTTATTTTGTTTATCTAGTCAAAGTAATTGTATAATCCAACTTAAATATTCGTATTGGCCATAAAATATCATTCCATAAAAGTCTTGAAACTGGAACCTTTAATATTCAGAAATAAAGTCTTTTTGTACCACTTTTCCTCTTTTGTGAATGTAAAGAATGTTGAATTTTAATAATTCCTTACAAATTTGAATCCTTAAATAAATACAAGATTCGTTGTACTCCTTTATAATATAGTGGTTTTTCTATTAATAATAAATATTGAAGGCACTATTCTAATCTTAGGCTGTAAACAACGATATTTGTAATGTATAAGAAGAAATACGTATTAGATTGTTTTATTAAAATATAAAGTAGATATTTTCTGGATATTACTTAAAATATATATTTTCTGACAATATATATTAAATAGCATTCATAAATAATACAGTTGGGAGTGTCACAAAATAATTGTTTATTATTAACATTTTTTGAAAAGAAAGGTTATTTATTATTAAATGTTTACAGACGAAATGTGTGTAACTAACAGACTAAACAACTATATCTATTTACTTTTAAATTTTAAAATTTATAAAAGAGAAATAACTTACATAAAAATATTACGTTAACTTTTTACGTTCGACGGCTGTTTTGAGTTTTAGAACGTACAGTTTTATTCAGTTAATTCAGAACACTGTTTAGTTATTATTTATATGGACAGATATATTGCAATTCATATAAAACTGTTTAAAAGAAGGAGATACAAAACATTTGAACTAAACCGTTACAAGAAATTAATTCTTCTTTTTAATAGAATGTTTGTTTGTCTAAAACCATGACCATTATTTTAATAAGTATTGCTTTTTTATGAAAATTGAACATAGATAAAATACTTTAATTACTATTTAATATTTTAAGATTTAACTATTTTACTTATTTACTGCTATATTATTATATACAGTAATTATAAAAGACACAAAAATAAAATAATTTACTTCTTAACTTAAAATAAGTTACTGATTGATTTGATTAATTATTTATGGTGAAATGATTACTTCAGAAAACCTTAGTTCTATCTAAAGTATTTGTAAAGTACCTGGCATTTCAAACTAAATTACGCTTGAAGTACAAATGATACAGCCAAAAGTGCACCTAGTAATTATAATTTAAAAATAGCACTGGAAGGGTTTTCATTTGAATGTTTGGACAACAATTTTTAATAAAACATTCTACTTCTCTAGCCCAGAGCTACACACTAGTTATTAAAAAATAACTCTTTTATTTGACAAGTAAATGTATGTTTATTAATATTTGACACACCATTTACATTTAATAAGTAGATTGCAAATATTTCATACCACTTTGTTATATTGATTAACACAATATATTACTTATTTGGAGTTTTTATAGTTGTTCACTAACATCAGGTTGTAAATGTATTTCTACTTCTGTCTTCATGTGACAAATAGTTTATTTTTCTTAAATCAACACCTTTATATCTTATATACCTTTATATCTTATTATTAAATAGGTCCTTCGTATTTTGTTGTTTTATTATAGAAGGATGACTGTTGCTTTTTGAGAATTACTACTCAAGACAGGGATCATATGCGAGAATCAGTTCCTGCTGAAGACGTGTTAACAAAAACATATGTTTTTAGATATTGCTATCATTTAAGGCATTTAAAATGACTTGTTAGTGTGATTTAGATAGAAGATATTTAAAAATATATATGCACTAAAAGTATTGACAGATTAAAGAGAAATAAACTGCATCCGCACTCTCACAGCTGTCGTATACTGTGGAAATTTTGTTTTGAATAAAATTACGTTATATTGCAAAACCATATCCCAGAAGTTCGGGAAGTCTACATCACATTTTAAATTTTTAATCTCTACAACTAGGTTAAAACAGTGTGGTTAATTTACTATATAAATAATGAGGGCAGATTCAAGTTTGGGACCTACATTGGAACGTTTGTACAATTTTGTGAAATTTATTGCATAAATATTTTATAATATTTTTTTGAAACCCAAATTACTTTTAAGTCTCTAATTTATAAAACATTTAATTGCCTTGTAATGCCAAAACAACTTTTAAATAGCACTGGGTCCGTATTGGAAGTCTTATGTACAACATGTACTCATATGTTTGAAATAACTTTAAGTATGACGCATTATATCATGCTTGTCTCTTTCTCGTATGCCGTGTTGTTGTAATACTTGACTGTCTGTATTATTGATTATCTCTAGTAGATTAATGTCGTTTATTGATAATTATCTTTCAAGAAGGAAGGTTTCTCTTTACAGTAGGTTTAGCTAGAAGATTGTGCTCAGGCGAGTGTTAAGAGATAACGATGTCGGCGTGAGGCAAACATTTTCTTGTTTTGGGACTATTTCAGTTCGTAGGGGAATTATATATATTTATCTTTATTTATCTCTATTTTGTTTAGAAGACAATAAATAGTTCAACGATATATTTTACATCACCAAGCAATCTGCAACCAGATAATCTGTATGATAATTTTTAATAATATTTTTGTATTTAGGATAGTAAGGGGAACAGTATCACTAAAACTGCATACGTTTTTATAATACCCTAGCTATTGGAGAATATTTATTGGGGCACTATTATTTTAATAGTTACGAGATATGAAGCACTAAACATGAAGCTTTTATATAAACATCACACAAGCTAATATGCGATATTGTTTCGAATAGTACAAATTTCAATTACTATTACTCTCTTATTTCAGCTATCTAACTGTTTTCTGTTTCACTTATGTTGATTAAATAATAAATGTGTGGTTATATAACGAAGCGATTCGATTAAATTAGAAAACCTCAATGGTATAAAAATAATTACACAAAAAATAAACCATGCAGTTCGTGGCATGGTTTTAATAAAACAAAAATCACACACGTGTGAATATTATTTACGATAAGTAAATGCAGTACTTAGGTACAAAAATAATTAGGTTAGGCAACATAATCAACACAAAATGTTGACACACACATTTAATATTTACATGATACATATTTACATTCATATATTTATACATTTTATGATACCTTTAGTGTTACATTCTTGATTCAATAACGTTGAGCCTTAGGCATGCAGCAAGTACCTAAAACTACCTAAAAACGTATTTAACGGAAGAACAAAATTGTACAATTAATATAAACACTAAAATAAAGCAAATTGTGAAAAATTACAAACTAAATAATACAGGTAAACAGTAGTATCTTTTAGGGGTATATACAAGTGGGATATGTACAAATATTGTTAAAGTACTTAGCTTCAACAGAATTGCAAATTTATTACGAACAAATATTTAAAGAAGTAAATTATTATGACTAATTTACTTTAGTAAACATTAAATTACTTATTTTTAACAATAATTATTGTTGTTGTGTCTGACCACAAAGATTAAAAGTAACCTACAAGTGAAAACATTCCTATTTAATATTCTTTTTAGAAGTACATTTATGCATACGTAATACTAAATGTAACGCTTGAAGATCATTTAAATCAAGCGGGTCTATAAACTACAGTTTTGACAAGGAATAATCTTATGTATAATGTGAGGCTGGGGTGAATTAAACAAATAATAAATACACTCTCAGCCATACTTTAAAACTAACATAATATAGGCTACTAATATAACGTCGCATATTATTTATACGTTGTTTTCAAATATTTTAAATACTTATTTTATTTTGAAGTGTTTGTAATAAAAGGAATAATACTAACGCAAAAATGACGGAAGATTGTACTTTTTTCGTAAGTGTGTGTGTTTTGTGAGTTGAAACTATCCAAGTACATTTATTTGCTAATAAAAGTACTGTGTGAAACCCTAAATTTTAAGGAGAACTAATTTTCAGTAGGTTTTCAATTACGTTCCTACTGTAATTTATTTATTGAAGTGTATATTTCATACATTCTAATTTAAGATTGGCAGTAGTCTGTATGCACAATGACAGGAAAGCAGGGTAGGCTGGAAATAACTCTAAAGTGTACCACATATTATGTTTTAACATTTTTTTCCTACTGTATGTGTTTACTATCAGTTTTTAAGATTACAAAAAATACAACGACTGTGATTATTTAAATTAATCCTGCCTTAATTAAAACACATTTGATACTATTTTAATTAATATTTTTTAGGCCTACCCAATATAATAAAAAGCATAAATTCAGTGTAATAATATATTATTTACTAAGAAATCAGTTTTTCATAAAATGAATGAAATTTTAGTTCCAGAATGCTGCTGCAGCTATTGTCTAATGCGAATTTGTTTGCTATAATAAACTATCCTCACCTAAGTTACGTGATAACAGCAATACCGGAGTTTTATATCAGTTGTTTAATTAGTTTAGTTGTATTGTTAAGGCGAGTGTGGCATCTGGATTTAATCAAAAAGTAAGTTGGATATCATGAGATATCTTTTTATATGAAACAATTTAAGGTAACCTGTTTTTCATGGAACTTTGTAATTATTGTAAACCACTGCTTTACCCGGAATATTAAGCTAGAAAGATTTTAATTACTTGTTTAGCTCACAAAGTAGCAGACATATGAATTTATTTACTTTAAATTAGTTTACGTATAATATGGTAATGCTACCTACTTATTAAGTGAACAGTACATTAATAGTAATACCAATAGGTTTGGGAAATTTGTGATACATAAATATGAAACAAATATTTTATTTTGTTAACTTAATTTACATTTAATTGCATCAATCACAGTACTAAAAACTGCTTCTTCATTTTCAGCTTGTTATATTTAAGTTGTGGAGACAAGCAATGAGCCGTTGTCTAGATTTGAAGCTAATGAGGTTTCGTTTCTTAAAAAATGTAACTTAAACAGGGTAAAACGAATAATCTCATATGAGTTTAGGAATTACTTGTACTTTTATTAGTGGGCAACTGTTTATAAGAATGGACTAAAATTAAAAATACTTATTTTTAGTCCATTCTTATAAACAGTTGCCCACTAATAAAAGTACAAGTAATTAATTATTAAACTCATATGAGATTATTTATATGTTGCTATAATTTAAGTTAGGAATTAACTTCTTACTTTGCTGTTGTATTTCTTCAACTATACAATTTATGCAATGCATTTGCACTTGAAATGTTTTAATTAACGATTAAATGTTAAAAACATTAATGAACAACAAAAATGTGAACGTGAACATGGTTATTGAGAGTGTTAACTTGATGTATGTTTAGTGACATACAATTATTGTGATGTCAGTATGCTGTCTGTACAAAATGGACCGTTTTACTGAAGCCAATGTAACAATGTTGTTTGGAGAATAAATAGAAAAGAAGATTAAAACTGAGTCTCGCCGCAAATAAGATAAATGATAGTGAAACAGGGTGAATTGCTTTAGAGAACATTGTCTGCAGAGTTGTCAAATTAAACAAAAGCAATTAAGTCAATGCAATCTGTTAATCAAACAATTAATATAAAGGAAGTTTTCGCCAATTTGTCTACACGTTCAATTAAATTTTTTCTATTGCATTTAAATATTTAACTGTCATGTTTAAACCAATGCCATAGTATGTTATCCGTACAGTTTTTAAAGTTTCATGGATTTAGCGTTGAAAAATAACAATAAAACAAATTGGTTTAGAAGTAAAACAATAATTCATAAAATTGATTTTATAGAATTGGAAGCTTTAGGTTTTAGAATATATACTATTAACTCTTAACATGACATAGTTTTATCATGTAACCTAGTGTTTGTAGCATAAACAACCGTATCATAGATCGATTTTTACGTCATAAAGTGAACAAGTCTACTACTGTGTTAAGATATTCATATCGATATCATTCAATGTTCACCTAGTTACTATTTATGTTTTAATGGTATTTTTATGAGGAATTTATCCAATCTATTTTCAATTATTTCTGCACAAAACACACTTTTGTTGCAAAGTCAGTGAATTCTTTAAGCATTGCTAATTATTTAAACGATAGTAATTTATGGACTGGTATTGTTTCATAGATTTATGTTATTTAAAATATTGAAAATAATGGCTCTGAAGATAATAAAGTAATATTTCAGTTTTTAAATAAAAATTACCCCTAAAATCGTCTGTTAAAAGTATTATAGTCAAAATCGAAGTGATTATAGAACTGAATTATTTATATATTAATGTTCATAGTGCACGGATATACATTATATAATATGTAGTAAACATAACCCATTATCATTAATAATTATATTAGTAATTTTTTTTATGTTAGTTTAATGCAAATAAACTTCCACATAACAAATTTGTTAAAGTGGTTCCACATTGTTTGGTCATTAGAACAATTATTTATAAACGCTTACCAAGCATATACTTAGTGATTGATATCTTTGAATTTAGAAGATGCTACATGTCTCGTTCATAGTTCGTTGTAATTGTACTTTATTATTTCCTCCTCCTTTTCTTTTCAATTAGGAGGCATTATAAGTAAAGCCATTGCCCAAAATCTAGTATTAGGTTAGACATTAGGTTTCAGGGAATTGATAAAAGAGAGGGCAAACTATGCTTCGAAGGGGCTTACCTCAAGCAGATTTTTGGCCAACAAAATCGTGCTTAGGTCTAACAAAAATGAATAATGACGTTTGAGATTGACTGTTCAGTCCGTTCGTAGATGGTCAAATTCGTGGTCTTCTATACGTCCATGAAATCCCGCCATTATTAATTTTTAGTTTACATTACACATAATACATGGTGAATTACTTGGTTTTCTAGAACAAGAGGTAAATCCAAACAAAACTACTTACATAACGTCTGACCATATTTATGATGACAATTTCAAGATTAAACATTTTAAAATTGCTGCTATTAAAAATTAGTGGAAGAAGAAAAAAGGATTTGATACACAAGAAAAAGTCAATCTAATATTTGAGAATATCAAGTTTAGATGCTCGCTTTATCTAGGGAGAGATAACGGAGACATATTTCATAGCTCGAAGACGTTGTCACTGAGAATTGCTTCCTTATACTGAACCTGTATTCTTAGTTATTTCCGGATTATTCCTTCGCCACTTGCATCTGGGAAGCACCAGAGAATTTGTAGAAGAAAACATCAAAAATCTGTTTAGAATGAACATGAAGTGTAGAGACGTTACAGAACACATGTCCTTCTCCTGTACTAAACAGGTATTAAAGAATAAGAGGACATTTAAATGCTGGATGTAGAAGAGAGTTTTTAGTCGGTATTAGCAGATTACCATTTCGTTACTCTTGATAATATCCACCCTTAGTACGTAAATATGTTCTACCCAGATGGTTAGAACAATGTAATTGTAAAAATGTAATTGTTGTTGATTTTCTTATTAATAACTTCTACTATATTATTATTTTGTTTTTACTAACTCTATTATTAGTTTATTCTATAATATGTCTATTATAAGAAGACAACAACAGAAATATTTGTTTAGAAAATTAATATCTGTAAAGTGACAATGTTACGGTTGAGATAAGGTTCCATGCTGAAAAAAACAAAACATATTCATTATGCGGTACAGTATTGCATAACGACAATGTTGTCAAATTCTGACCTCATAGTCTTCATAACACAATCTTCAAAACAATCAGTCCAATTAGTTAACATTTAGGGGAGTGATGAGTCGTTTAACTAAGGTATGTGTGTTGTTACCAGTTTACAATATATTATAATGAGGTGATTTAAACAATATAAATTACCTACTGGTTATTGTACATTTATAAAATAAATTTTAATATATGAATATAAATGGCTAAGAACAAATTCGTTCTGTCCTTGGTTATAGTTTGATTATTGTAGCGCGTACATCACTGAAGATGGCGACATTGTAGTTGAAAAGCGTTTGAGTTAATGAACGTGAGCGTTGAGCGTGGTAGTTGGTAGAGTCAAATTTTATTCGATCAATTTATATCTTCTCACAAGTGAAGCTCATTATTGATTTATATCAATACTACTCCAATTGTGTCGACAGGGTAAGACAATAATACAATTATTTACCTGAAATCCTTAATTCAGACATATTGTAAGAGAAGAATTTAGTTGAAAGCAGGCATATTTTTTAGTTATTTAAAAATCGAGATAAAGTAATATTTGTATTTATACGTTTCTGACATTAATGATATAGGCATAATAAGTTTTATCATTCAACTATATAAATCGAATACAAAGTATATAAGTCAAACACAACTTTAATTTGGATAAACAATTAGCACAGCAGAGAAAACAGAAGAAATATAACAACTTAATGAATGAGATAAAATGACCACGAGGACTTTCTTTATGATGTCTCCTGTTTGATAAAATAAACATTTCGAGCAGATCAAACAGATCAATATATATTATTTGTAAAACAGTGAGTGGTTTGTACAAACATCTGTATTTAATACAGTTTTAGCCAAAGTCACTTTATAATATCATCTTATATAAATTCATAAATTAATATATTGCATTTGAAAATTTAGCAATTTTGGATGTTTCGTAATTGCTTTTACAAGAAACATGTAAGACTTTTAATTTCATTGTTTTTTAACTTACTATAAAGTTTACTTAAGGAATTTTACATTTAAATTGTTGTAGTTGAATTCGGTAGGAATAATAGTAAATTTCTGCAAATCTAATGCATTGAAAATCGTTAGTTTAATGCATTGTAGAAATAAATATTGCTGAATCAGTATGAGTTAATTATATGTCTTATGTTGTACACCTTATGGTAACGCTATGGTGTACCTTATGCTGTACACCTTTATATTAAACTTAAATTAAATTATAAAAATAATTGCAATAAGTCTACCGCAATTGATATTTCAGAGAAATATAGTTAAATCTGTATAAACACAGTTTGTTATCCATTAAATCGTAAAAATAAAGTTGTTTAAATTTGTATATCAATATTAAATAACTTTAAAGTTTTAATACAGCAAGAAATATTAGTATAATTTTGAAATTACATTTAAGTATGTTAAAACATCCCACATTTATTATTTAATAACCTATCACGTGACCTAATTTGTTTCAAACTTTTAATTGTGTCAACAAAGCAAAGTAATTCAAAAGTACTATATTATTAAAGCAATCCATCTATCCTCCCTTTAACACTTAATTTAAAAAGTTTTAATAAGTAACAGGTTTTGCAGCATGTAATAATAGTTTTAATCTAAGCAAAGTGGAAATTGTTTGCAACAGGTTTACAATTTAAAATGATAAAATTAACTCTAAAGTGACTGAACGTAAATGTTTATCTGAGGATGTAAATTTTAATCGGTACAAGCGAAATACATAGACATTTGTATTCATTTGGGTTTCAGGTAAATTGTAAGTAATATTGTCGTAACGATAAAAATCACAGGAAGATAATTAGATGCACATTGGAAATACAAAATTTAAAAAAAATACTATTTAAAATCAACAGACTTTATTTAGGCCTACCTAATTATGCTGACGGGGATTTTTAACTCGGTAAATGTGTACAATTTATAAGGATTATAAAACTGTAGGTCTATTTGTTAAAATTTTGTATTTATTTACGTTACTATATATTTAAAGAAAGATACAAATATTATCTTTTAATTGCTTTTTATTTCATATTGATAGATAAATGATTTAAAAGTTATTAATATTATATTGAAGAAATTAATAATCGAGTATGTTTACATGTTATACGAAAATGTACGAATGTTTCCGAAGTTAAACGAATAGATATCTATTTGTACAAACGAATATAATGATGATAAGATAAAAGGTTGTATTTATATAGAATTTATAACCTCAAAGCAAATCTTATAAACGTATTATACCCTACTACTTTAGTTCTATAACTCTTAAAAAAATCAACTTCACAAGACATTATGTTATAGATTAAAGTTGTAAACATTACCCCAAAGTATAATCTAAGATAGGTTTTGTTTTTGTTAAAGCATTGTTACTCACGTACGTAAGTGCACTCGATTTTGTTTGATGATTATCCATGGTGTGACACCCAGAGTTAAATGGACCCCAAATCTTTGTCCTAGTAAGTAAAGGTTTTTGTAAAACTATATATGAAGGTTTTACTTTAGAAAATATTTGTTTATTGCATGCATTTATTTACTCAAAACTACCTATTTAGTTAAAATGTAACTCTTAATTTTGCATTGCCTTTTAAATGGTCTGAATTGTTGAATCCAATATCAGAATTGAGAAATATAAATTTTTAAATATATGAATTCATTGATTATAAATAATGCAAAATGTTAACCTTTAAAACTGATATTAGTTCATACTTAAATGTAAATTATAAGGCTTACATAGATTCTATGTCACTTTAAATATTAGATGAAATTGATGTCTATTTTTGTTTGAATATAATAATTTTAATTTCCAGAAGAAAATTGCTGAAGATAACTTATCCATAGTTTTAACAAGGGTGAAGCCGTTCACAACACTTTTCACTAATACACAATTATTTTTAATTTTTCCCACCTATTATTTCCAGATTATATCAATCATATTATATACAGAATTTTGTCATTATTACTAATTGTATTTCTTGTTTGTTGTTATGAATTGATATTTTATAACACCGTAGTACCACTTTCATTTTTACTGTTCCTTTCCATTAAATCAACACAATGGATTAAATAATACATTTTTATTTTGTAAACATTAACAAATATTTACATACCTAGTTATGACAAATGATTTTCCTAACAAATGGCTATAACATTCGGTATAAAATATCTGCTATAATTAAAGACGAAAGTTAAACAACTAATATCTGTAAAACTCATTGTCTTGTATCCAAGTCACTGATTACAATGAAGACTATATTATGTCCGTCTATGTGACTTTTATTATAAAGTACTTTACTTACTCAATCCATGCCGCGTTTCGGAACTAGTTCCATCATCAGATATCCCCCTGCTGAGGTCGTCCTAACATTATCCCCCTGTTATGACATTTTTACGTTTCTTTGTTTCTATTTTATGTTTCTTTTAGTAATTTATTTTTATATTTTATGTTTCTTTTAATAATTTATTTGAATGTTATGACGACCTCAGCAGGGGGATATCTGATGAAGGAACTAGTTCCGAAACGCGTCATGGATTGAGTAAGTAAAGTACTTTATAATAAAAGTCACACAGACGGACATAATATTTAATTCATTAATATTTGTAATTTAAACAGTTTGTATTAGATATAGCAGAATATTGATTTGCTTAACAGCGTTTATAATTAATTATGATTTTGCAAAGAATTTGACTTAATATATAAAGCATTACATATCGTTACATAAAATAGGAACAAATAGATTTAAACAAATACTGTCTGTGTAAGCTGCAATTCCGTCTCTGACGAAATCATAATCTGCAAGATTCAATAAATTTTGTAGAATTAACTAAAATGTTGTGTTTGTTTTTCATTAAAATTGAGCTCTACCATGCTGGTGTTTCTGCTTCGGCCATTAGTGTAAATCGTATAAAGAAATATAAATTGTATTTTCTATCAAATACAGGACTTTAAAAATATGTGCTTTGTTCAAGAGAACATAAAGTTTTAAGTTTATAAAACATTTTACACTAATCACTTTCACGTAACATAATAGTTTTAAAATGACTATAAAACATAACAGACCAACTTAACAGAATTTTATTATAAAACTTATACATCCCCATTCATAATTTTTGAGCCTTCGACAGTTCAAATTTGAGTATATTTTGAGTGTAAGTGTACACCACTTCACAGAATCTTTCGTTGATGTGAAGTCATGGCGAGGGATTAACTTTCATGCTTTGGACAGCTTTTACTCAAATAACGTGTTGAGGTTCGCTTAATCCGAAACTTATATCAGTAAAGCAGATTTGTCAATACACATTGCCAATGTCAAGTACAATCTGTATATAGAATAAAGTCGGGATGTAAGATGTCACGCACTTGATCTACAAGACAAACTACAAATGTCTACCTGCATGGAATTATAACTAGTTTGTTTCTTTTTATTAACCACATGTTTTGATATTTATATTTATATGTTTAAAAATCACCAGTTTAAGATAAATCATTGAAACATATTATATGACTGTCACTATTGAGCATATTTAATTTAAACTTATTCGAACACCATATTAAACACTTTTTTATAGTGTGACTTAGTTTTTAAAGTAAATTAAATAATTAATTAATTAATAAAATTTCAAACAAATTAATACTGAGCATGATGTATGATATATATAAATAATATATATACTTAATAACATACAAACTGAACATAAATTTTAACAAATACATTTATAATTTTATTCCATTTAACAATAAATTTATTAGAACTAAAACTGCAGACTATTCATAATAATAATTATTAATATAAGTACTTATTTACTTAATTAATTCAAATAATTTTGTCAGTTATGTATTATGAGATGATTTTGTTACAACCGTATTTAATATGTACTTCCTTCTTCCATCATAAATTAAATTATAGTAAATTAAAAGTAAAAAACAAAAAAAACAAAAAAAACTCATATCTAAAGCAAACATAAAACAATTAACTGAATGATTTATTATGAACGATTGAATGAACTAATTGATTTCATAAATTGATTGAGTGCTTAGTTGAGTAATACAGTTGTTAGGCAATATTATTACAGTACCATTTAAAAATGTTGCTTATTCTAATATTTTCAGACACAATTCCGTGATTAATAAAACAATTAACTGAATGATTTATTAGGAACGATTGAATGAATTAATTGATTTCATAAATTGATTGAGTGCTTGGTTGAGTAATGCAGTAGTTAGGCAATA
>JAGFPH010001094.1:37147-48770 GCA_018207615.1 Philaenus spumarius | reverse complement strand
AGACAAAATTCCGTGATTAATAAAACAATTAACTGAATGATTTATTATGAACGATTGAATGAATTAATTGATTTCATAAATTGATTGAGTACTTGGTTGAGTAATACAGTTGTTAGTCAATATTATTACAGTACCATTTAAAAATGTTGCTTATTCTAATATTTTTAGACAAAATTCCGTGATTAATAAAACAATTAACTGAATGATTTATTATGAACGATTGAATGAATTAATTGATTTCATAAATTGATTGAGTACTTGGTTGAGTAATACAGTAGTTAGTCAATATTATTACAGTACCATTTAAAAATGTTGCTTATTCTAATATTTTCAGACACAATTCCGTCATTAATAAAACAATGAACTGATTGACTTATTATGAACGATTGAATGAATTATTTGATTTCATAAATTGATTGAGTGCTTGGTTGAGTAATACAGTAGTTAGGCAATATTATTACAGTACCATTTAAAAATGTTGCTTATTCTATTATTTTCAGACACAATTCCG
Organism: Philaenus spumarius; assembly: GCA_018207615.1. Classification (NCBI taxonomy): domain Eukaryota; kingdom Metazoa; phylum Arthropoda; class Insecta; order Hemiptera; family Aphrophoridae; genus Philaenus; species Philaenus spumarius. The sequence continues at coordinate 48,259 of JAGFPH010001094.1, read as the reverse complement.
TGATTAATAAAACAATTACAAAGCTTGTAATACAATCAACACATTAGATGATTTAATTCAATTTAATTTGATATTTACTCTCTAAATTCTCATATTGAAACATTTGTCTATGATTAAGCCTAGATAGAATCCTTCTTTATTCAGTTCTCTCAACATTTAAATCTTTGAATCTTATGGTGGTTAATTATAGAAAGAAATATGCTTAACATTTAAATATGCAATATCATATCTTTTCATTGTATACTTAACTAATTAATTTACTGTGGTTTAGAAATTAAAATAATACAATTTTATAGGTCAAGGATAAAATTGTAAGATGGTTTTTATATAGTTTTACATCTTTTCACTATTTTAAATGCTTGTTATTTATCCTTAAATCCTAAAGCAGTTAATTTATAAAAAAAGATGCTGATATTAAATAAGTTATTGTTTTGCTTGTATTTGTTTCATTTGAATTAAGTCTGAAATAATTATTTTCTGTATTAATAAATGAATGTTCAGATCTGCAAATACATAGAATTAAAATGAGTAAACTACTCACAAAAATATTTGTACACATTTGTTTTACTCGTAGTAAATAAATTTAATTTTGAACATACATTTTTAGGACAATTTTGATGGTTAATATTTAGATCGATTTATCTTTCGGCACTTATTTTTTCTTTGATTTATCACCTAATACTTGTATTTGAAATGATTTTATGATTTATGTTATCTATAAAATAATTATAATGAATTTGTATGATACATTGTTTATATTTAAGTTTTTTTTTGTTTGATCTTTTTACGTATGATTGCTTTGACGGATGACTTGTTAACTGACATACATTTTTGGATTTGATTCATTATTTCTCCTTACTTTTTTAAATTTGGTTACATTTTAAAATTTGGCATTAACTAAACTTGTTCCTGATTGATTGCAATTTGGCACGCTTGTCTCTTATTATATTTGCTCCTTTACTCAAAGTCTGTATTTCATTGTTTATCGTTGACCAAAGTAAAACATATTTGCAAATCATTAATAGCATCACTTAACAATATTATGAAACTGATTTACAACTTAATGTAAATTTTTTATGAAAAATACTTTGTTTTAAGATATTTGTTTTAAAATATATCTCTGACATTTGGCACTATGTATATGATCTATTTAACATAAACTTACTTAAACAATTACGAAATGAATAAAACAATAATACAATTTCTTAACTAATAATAATTTTTAATTAATAATTTTAACTAATAAAAAGGGGCCTAGGTATCGGTCAATTGTATTTTATTTTGTATTTTAGCTCTAGAAAAAAACTTACTTGTGATAGATGTAAGCGGATTTCATAATATTTATATTTAGTCGTGCAAAATATAAAAGTAAACTCTTTAGTTTACACAGAAAAGCTCTAGCTTTTTTGTGTAAAAAACTCTAGCTTATTACACAGAAAGATGAAATAAATATGTAAATCAAAACTTATTGTTACACTTGTAGTCATTTGTATAGTGAAATGAACCTAAATATATTTAATTGTATAAGAATTGGTAGAAAATTTAAAAATTTTATAAATATGAGATACTGAACCTCAATTAAGTAAACTGAATCGATTCAATTGTTTTTATTAATGGTTTCTAATTTGTTATAGGTGCTTACAAAATTATGTTAGCTAAATATTTAAACAAAATCCCGTTTACTAATTGTACTAACCAAGATAGAATTGTTTGTTCACTAATTGTATTTCCTTGTAAAAGCATGTCTCTAAACTCTTGTCTTGACACATCTCTAAAAAATAATGTTGTGTGTGGAACATAGAAGATAATCCTTGCAGTGTAAAAATACGTTTATATATTATACTCTGTAACTCTCTTAAAGTAGAAAAATATTTTCGTGGTGATTCAAGAAATGTTTTTAAAATAAATGTAAAGGGAACTGTAATCTACAGTATACTACCCGAATACACTAAACATGACATACAGGCTGTGATATTTTGTAAAACGTTGCATGTTTTTAATTGCGTTGAAAATTAAAAGTTTTTTATCAAATCTTTATACATAAACTTACATTACATTGAAGGAGAAAGGGCGATTTTAATTTTTTTCCTCGCATCTGACAGGTCTGGACAACACCGTAGGTACCCGATTTTGTCCTGGTTCGCTCGTAGGGTTCTCAGAGTTTCTAGGTAAAGTGAGTAGAACCATCTTCTATGAAGAACTTGTAGTTTTATTTTCGTAGAAGAGTAAGGGCGAACCCCGGGTCTGAAACTACCTCCCCGAGTTTTTTTGTTGTTGCTAGAAATCACTCGTATTCGCCCATGCTCTCCCGTAGGAATATAATGTGACTTTTTTTGACTGTGTGTTTTTCTATGAGATGTGATCATGAGTTATCTCCGCCCCCCTTCTTGCCTTCTCTTCTAGGTATTTTTATTCACTTCAGTTTCAATCGTGTTGAGTCTCAGACACTTTTCTGAACTGTTAGTTTTAAATTTTGTGAGTCAATGCAGTTTGAAGTGAGTGAAAAAAATCAAACTTTTTAAAATGGCAGAAGATACCTGAGCAGGAGAAGAGTATTCTCTGTAAAAATCTGTAAAAAGAAACATAAATCTGGGGAAGCTTATGTTTTGAGAATGACCGACCCTCTAACCATCTTGTACAAATAAGTTCAAAAGAAATGTTTTGACAAGTTGGGTGCCGAAAAGGTGGACACTATTTTCCGTAGTTTTTGGGAAAGTGGTAGTTATGATTTTAAAATGTTTCGAGTGGGATGATCCTGGACATTTAGAGATTACAGACAGACCCAGTCGCAAGCTTAGAACACTTCGCTATTCAGTGTATAAATAGCAATAAGGTGGATGTTTGTCGTCAAGAATTTTTAAGTATTCATGGGGTAAGTAAAAACGAGAGAGTACAGTTTTGGCAAAAGTGGCTGGGACAGTGAAGACTGATCAAAGAGAAACAATACCATCAGGTTATAAAATGAAAGATGGTCGTCGCCAGTTTGTTAAAGATCAAGTTGAATATCTCGCCAATGTTTCAAGCCACTACAGCAGAGCTAAAAGTCAATTTAGAAAGTACATGCCACTAGGTTCTTCCATTATTGGATGTTTGAAGCTTACCAAGAATGGCTCTTAAATTACCTCTCTGGATAAACCCCTGTCGCAGAAGTTATTATAACCATGTATTTGTGAACGAGTACAACATAGGTGTACAGCCCCAAACTGTGGATCAATAGAATAGAATAGAATAATAGAATAGAATAAATTTATTACAACACAATTTTACAAACAAACAAAAGAAATACATAATAGAACCGTGTTGTAAAATCAACCCCAACAGGTAAAAAACCCAATTACTGGGGCGCCATCTATACAAAAATAAAATACGTCATGCCTAAATTAATTAAAACTATGAAACAAATAACTAAATAAAACAACCAAATACATAATCAAACGCATTATATACAAATAAACAATAATAATGAAAACATAAAAACTAACATATTATACCTAGCTGTTGAGTCCCATCAAAACTTGCAAACCCACAGTCAGCGCTGGTTTAATGCAGACAAAGTCTCCCTGCGGAACCTCGACAAACCCCAGGAAACATCCACCTTGTGAGCGACCAAATTGTACAGAGCAATTGACGAGTTCAGCGGCGACGACGCATGAGCATGGGTTCTAATGCGCTCCTGGTAAAGTGGTCGTCTGATTCTCATCCCATAAGGTGGAACACACCAGCATATCTTTCTTAGGCTCTCAGGATCCTCAATCATGCCACACATAACTCCTCTCAAGAAACACAACCTCAACAAATTTCTCCTAACTGCCAACGAATTAACTTCAAATGCACTCAAAAATTCCCTATATCTTATTGTCCAAATTTGCTGGTTATTAAATCCAAATTTTTTATAAAATAACACACGCAAAAATCTTTTCTGAACTTTTTCTATCATATTTACATAGTATTTAGTTGATGGGGACCAAACAATACAGGCAAATTCCAGCCCTGATCTAACTAGACTATTAAATAAAACTTTTATAACGACAATATTATTAAAATCCCTCCCCAACCGACAAATAAAACCCAAGGTGGAATAAGCTCTCTTTACTATATTAACAATATGACAACTAAAAGATAAATCTTGTGACATAAGAACCCCCAAAACCTTAAAGCTAGTAACTCTGTTCAATAATTGCATATCAATGTTATAATTGTTAACATAATTGAGGCTGTAATACTCTATAATATGACATGACGCAACATTTTTTAATATTAAGAAGAAGTTTATTATTTTCACACCAAACAGATAATCTAACTAAATTTTCTTGCAAAATTTGACAATCATAACAAGTTTTAATATTTTTAAAAATTTTCAAATCGTCAGCGTACATTAAATATTCACAATTATCGAAACACGAAGTTATATCATTAATGAAGATATTAAACAATAAAGGTCCCAAATTACTGCCCTGAGGAACACCGGACCCCGTTATAAATCTATTTGATTTAAAACCAGAATACGTTACATATTGATACCTAAGAAACAAATAGGAAGAGAAAAACCTAAGTAGATCACTGGAAAACCCATAGAAATTCAGTTTCCTAAGCAATGTAATGTGCTTTGCAAAGTCAGTGTATATTACATCCACCTGCCCTCTATTATCCAATACCCTAGATGTATAATTTACAAAATTTGAGAGATTAGTATTAATTGATCGGGCAGGAATAAAACCATGTTGAGCCCAAGACAAATACGGTTTCATATGAGATAGCACAAACAAATGAATGACAATCTCAAACACCTTAGCAGGAGTTGAAAGTATTGCTACAGGTCTGTAGTTGGCAATATCTAATTTGTTAGCACCCTTATGAAGAGGAGTAATTCTGGACAGTTTCCAATCATTTGGAAAGCTGTTTGTGGAAAGACTTAAATTAAAAATAAAACAAAGAGGTTTAATTAGGAATTCTGAACAAGCTTTGACAATATAAACTGGAATTAAATCTGGACCAAACGATCTTTTTGAAGGTAATCTTTTAACTGCAGCCGTGACCTGATCAGTAGTTATATTCGAAATAATTAAAGGTTGCACTCCTGTCATAACAGGCGATGAAAGTACCTCCTTCCAGTTTAACTGATCCGGTTTGTCATATACAGAACCAAAATACTCTGCAAAGGCACCTGCAATATATAAACCGTCCCTAAGCCGCTTGTCATTCCACACAAAATCATTTCCGGTTACTGTCCCAATGCCTTTTCTGCATTTCACAAAATTCCAAAACTTTTTCGGGTCACTCACAAGAGAGCATTCGAGATTTGCTATATACATTCCATATGCTTCTTTTATCAATTGCTTAACCTTACTCCTTTAATATTTAAATTTTGCAAAATAATCATTATTCCCGGATTTATTCGATTTTGCCCTAAATTTATGTTTCAATTTTAAGTTATCAATAATTTCTTTTGTAAACCAAACCGGGTACTTTGGCTTAACTAGTGGTCTCTTTTGTGCGTATTTATCTAAAACTGAATAAATTAATTTATAAAATTCAGAAACAGCAGTATTCACGTCTTGACAATTAAAAACATTCTTCCAATCGCAATATTTAAGATCAGAATAAATACCATAAAAGTTGGTCTTAGTGAATGAATAAACAATCTCATTAGGCACCCCCGTATGCTCCCACAATATTACTTATTACCAAATCCAAAGTTCTGTTGTTGTGATTGATAACACCATTTAGCATAACAAATTTATTAAAATTTAGAAAAAATGATAAATCTTTATAAATTCCCCCCTCCAAATGTAAGTCAAATGTGTTATTAGAAATACGAGGTAAATTAAAGTCGCCCACAATGCAAATGTTTCTATCAATTAAATTACTATTATTAAAAAACAAATTAAAGAACAACTCGTAAGAAAAAAGAGGAGTCCTGGGTGGAAAATATATATTGCAAAGAATAAACGTAAACGTTGATACGTAACAAGTGTGTCAAACTCAAGCTTGAATAGCTCAGCTGTAAAACAGTGAACCCGATTCCCTTCAAATACGCCTATAGAGGCTGAACATAACGCTCACTTTTTGCGAGAAAAGTAGCTCAGCAGAGGATGGGAAGTTACAAACTGAATACAGATGAAACTATTGAAGTTATTTGTGTTGATTTGCAACAAGCCATACCTACACCAATACTGACATTTATGTACAATATTACAAAGGAAAATATGTACTTACAATTTAGGTATTCACAACATAAAAAAAATGGAAAAGCTACTATGGATGTTTGGGATAAAACGATTGAAAAATTTGGGTCATGGAAATTTTAAGCTTTCTCACTCATTATTTGGAAAACTTTGTCTACGAACAAGTCAAGACTGTCATTATTTTCAGTGATAATTGCGGCAACCAAACAAATGTAAACATCCTATCTCATTCTTAAATGGATTGTGACCTAGATTTTGGACAAATTCAACTCAAAACTAAGGACATATCAAGTACTTTTAAAGAAACATTACATTCACTTCATTGAGAAAACCAGGTAGGAATAAGTTCCATGTTGTTGAAGTTAAACAGGAAATGATAATAGTCGACGTCCATGGTAACGAAACCAAACTAACTGGAGCCAAGTTCAAGGAAGCCAATATTTTAGAATTTTATAAAAATACAAAGTTGGATTGAAGATAAAGCAGTTTTTGTAATACAAACTTGCCTAAAGATGTATAACTAAAAAAAGGAAAAACAGTTTACAGTCAAACGCTTTTCAACAGAACTCCCTGTGAAATACCCTGCACCTCTCAAACTGGCGAGGTTGAGTGACGATGACGACGAAATTGATTATGGTTGAATTATTTTGCTTGTTACCTTTAGTGATATTTATTGTTTAGTGATATTGTTTATTAATTTTTTTATAAAATTTTCAGAAGTTCGTAAGTATTTTTTTGTAATTTTCCTTCATCAAAATTTTGAAATTGTATAGGTACCTCCGAAAATTTGAATTTGTAACAACGAAAATTTGAACATATGACAACAAAAATAACGCAGTAAATGATTTGAAACAAACTAATTAGTAAGTACAAAACACCGTATACTTAATTATAATGAAAAAGGAGGAATTAAAAAAAAAACATGATAAAATAATCAAATAACAATTATTAAATTAATAATAACAAGGAATACATTACAATTACACACATTTAATTTAAAATGCACACTTTTTCAATCAGCGTTTTGACTCAGTATTCATTATAATAAAGGTTGCCGTTGCTATCTTGTAGTATTGTACTTGAACATTTTTGAGCTTGATTCACAAAACCCCAATTTCGGGATTCTCCCTTTCTCTGCAAGGTCATGAATGTGCTATATTTATTAAAAAAATTAAAACTCAACAAAACTACCATTCTTTATTTGTTTTTTATATTTTCTAATATGTCTAGTTTATATATTTGTGTATTTATATGTTGTCTTTTCAGTTGCCTAGTAATTGAAACAAATCAAGAAATGAATCGACAACAGAAAAAGTATTCTCGCATATAAAATCAGCAATTCCCAAGGGAAAATAATGTATGAAATATAAACATTGTATAAATAATATGTTGTACATTGGCTTAGGTAATTTTAGCAATGTAATTCAACACATATTGAAAAGTGTTGTAAATCTGTGGCAAATTTGGAATATTCAATCGAATTATGAACGTTATTCCCAGAATTTTCCCATGATTTACTCCATTGTACACAAATTAACCAGTGATTATGTATAATTGTATCATATGATATATTTGTAATGTTCGTTATTAAGCAGTTAACAATTCATTGCCTTTATAAATAATTATAGATTTCTACTTGTTACTAAAACAAATAATCAAATTAAACATCGATATCTCTCATACAGGGACATGTAATAACGAGGGGTGTTTTGAAGGTTCTGTTGTGAGGTTACAAACAATGTAATATGTTTTGAGGTTTGAATTTCCAACACCATTAATAATATGTTACTTCATGTCAAAATAGAAATGTCTTGTATGTAATTAATTAGTGTCTTACAATATGTAATATGTACAACAATACGTTATGTATTATCCTATGTTCTGTAAACAAACCTCCAGTAAAGGAGTTTGAAATGCTATTAATTTATATTACTTTAAAATTAAAATTAACTTTAAAAATTACATAGTTAAACACTTACATGAATTTAAAAGTTTATACTTTGATATCCTTTGTTTGGTATTCTTTATCGCGATCGCTCAAACTATTGTTAAAGGGGTTGTATATCCATTAAATTTATATTATGATAGAATGATCTCTTTACGTCTATAATATTTTAAAATGCAACCTTATATGCTACGGTAACAATTGCCACTTGTTAGATATAGCTTCTTACTTGTGGGTTGCAATGAGTATCCTCCTCCCCTAAATAAATTATTTAATTATTTTAAAACACATTAAATTTAAAATTTTCAAATCAGATAGAATATACAGTTGATAATAAGCGTTACATAAATTTGACATTAACTTTTCAATGAATACATTTCGCAACAATCGACATTTATTGACTAGATTCATAAACACTTTTATTAATTTAACAATATATTTTTATATAGTTTAATAAATCATTCGTTCAGTATTCAGTATCAATGTTAAGAAATATTGTCATGGGAAAATTCAAGAAAAGAAATAAAATATTCCAACCAATTTACTACCATAATATATCTTTCATTTTAGCAGTCCACGAAACCATAAACTACGAAGAAAAGGACTTTGCACTCTTTCAGGTAAAATTCATTTTATTTTACTACACCAGCTAAACCCAGTAAAAAGCCAAATATATAATTCAGAAGTTTTTGAAGTGGTCATTTAAAAGAAATAAAATGCTTATAGCCTTTCCAATTTCGAGTGATATCTCAAAATATTCGTAGCCAGATAATATATTTACAAATTATTAAAGAATGAGTACCAAATACATTGGGATATTTTAATACAGTGAAATGGTTTAATAAGTACACATTTTCAATGTAAATTTTTAAGTTCATTTCACTTGTTATGTACAAGAAATGGTAATATTTAACTGATATTGAACCCAATTAAACAAATATAAATCACAACGTCAGTAAAATAATCATAACGATAAAGTGTGATAGCCGTTACTAACAATGAAACAAAATAATTATACTAATTTTCTATTCCTTCAAAAATCAATATGTGTTTGTTATCTATGCTATCAAGAAACATTGATTGATATTATGTCAACGAAAGACTGCGTTATGAATTCTTATAATTAAGAATAGTTAACCTGGTGTTAATATCAGGTTAACTACAATAAATGTTTAGAAGGATCCACCAGTTTTTACATGCTGATATTTTACTTCAAAAATAATAAGAGACTATTTTAAATTTATTGTTAAACTTAATATAAAAAATTTAATTTTTGAACAGGTTTTTTGCAAATGTTAATCTATGAGATTTCAAAAGTATATTTAGGTGTGTTCTAGATCATTGTCGATATTTCCGTATTTTTAACATTCAGTTGGAGCTTTATGTGATATTTAAGGTTAAGTTTGATATTTATATAATATACATTTTTTCATAACAAAATTAACTATTTTGAAATAATTGTTTTATTGATTTTATATTCTAATGTTTTATGATCTTAGGTTTTTTTTTTAAAGAGACATTGAAATTTACTTTCAAACGGATGAATATCTGAAACTGGTAACATTGCACTGTAGAATAGAATATTGAACATAGTAAGTCATGTAACTATTTTATTTATTATATGTGTATGGTTTTTATTTAGTTTTAAATTTACATATGTCAGATTTTCAATTTAATATTTATATTCAGTGAAAATAATTGAAGTTCTTTACTTGGATAACTTTATATTCATGACTAATACTAATAAGTTTATAATTGTCTGTGTGCTTATATTTAGATTTAGTTTATGTTTCATATAAAGTGAAATATGTATTAATGTTGAAATAAATGTAATTGTAATTAATTTTTGAAGTACCAACCTAGAAAGTCAGAATTAAATGCAATAAATGTAAATTAAAATTAATTTTGTAGTATAAAAAAAGATTGTTGTTTCTTATATATAGTAAAATACCAATGATAGAACAAATCATAATTGTTGCTGTTATTTTACAATCTCCTTCCAAAATCGATAAAATTTAGTCTTACTATAAAAATGGAATAAATTTCTTAAGTATTGCTTGTCATTAAGTGTTTCATATTGTAAAGGGAAAAGAAGAAAGTTATAAATGCCAGTACAGTTTTATATTTTAAACCAGTATTACTGCAATTGTTGGTATACATACAATTTTATTTCGGTATTCTTTACTTCGGAACTGAACAAAACCTTCCAAATTTCTATGAAGTAAACCAACAAAACCGTCGCAAATCTTGTTACTTCTGACATAATATCGAGTTCCCTGTATACGTGACTTGTGTGGAGATATTAGGGATGAACAGCTACAGTATAGGGATTTTGTGAATACAATTAGTACATTTCCTTTGTTAAATCAGTCTTATATCAAATGTCATCATAAATAGTTCTGAATAGTTCTCTCTAACGCTGATTAAAGAGCAATCATTTTCATTCAGGCTTTAATAGAAGACATTTTGCCTGATAAATGTCATTATAAATGTGAATATAATAAAACAAATCATTTAAGAATTGTTACTAAAACTCTGTATTTTCGCATTTCTTTAAGTTTTAACTTGAATGGGAAAGTGATGGTATCTGGAATTTTTTTGAAATTTTATTTAAATAGTTATTCTCTATCCTAAATATTTGTACAGCTATTGTAAATGTTTTCATTTTAAGTATTGCAAATAAAAAAAAAACCTTATGACTGATCCAGTAAAAAAAACATTTGCAAGAAATTTAGAGATTCTTACAGTAAATATATTTTTACATATACAGGGTGTCCCAGGAGGAACCCGACAAACTTCTACGGTGTATTTCTCTCGTCAAAATAATGAAAAAAGTTCATATAAACATGGGTCCGAAAACGCTTCGTTTTCCAGATATCCGCCATTTTGTTTTTGTACAAAATAATTCATATCTAGAGAACGGTTTGACTGATTAAGTTCAAACTTGGCATGAAGTTTAACCTAACAGTGATATACCTCAAG
>JAGFPH010001094.1:6367-24509 GCA_018207615.1 Philaenus spumarius | reverse complement strand
ATTCCAATCCGTTCGGTAGTTTTGAAGAAATCGTGATTTAATAACTTTGATCCCCCCAAAACACCCCTAAAATTTTGAATTTTTTTAAACCCTTTCTTAGTGAGCACCTATGGCCCTAGAGGAAGCTACATACTAAATTTCATTTCAATACGTTCTGAAGTTTTTGAGAAATCGTGATGAGTGAGTGAGTGGTATTTCGCTTTTATATATATAGATATCGAAATAAATTCTCTAAAACTTATGAAGGTTAAATTTTACCTAGTATACCTGTATATCTTACAAAATATTTGACCCTTTGTGAAGATAAACTATATTATTTTTTGTAGTGTGGTCATTTTATTGTTCTTTTTCTAAATCATGCACTTAGTACAAAAGTGCTATTTACATTTAACATTGCGTCCTTTACATTTTAAAATTGTATATAATTTGTATTTTATTTTTCAAAGAATGAAATGAAATGGCATTTATTGCCTTACTTAATTTATTTAATTGTGAAAATGTAAAAACAATTAATGTTGTTTAAACTCATTCCCAGGCCAAATGCAATTAAAAAGATAGTTATTTAAGTTTACGTGATCACTGGTTTGAAAAAGTCTCAATTAAGTGTTTTTTTTCCACTTCTTAATTTTAATCCAAAATATGGATTGGTATACTAATTTAAAATTTTACATTGAAATTTATAGCCATGAATTTAAAACTCATGAATTTCTATAGCAAACATCGTGCTTGTGGTAAGTTTAAAAAAATCTTTCTGAAAATATATTACATTTAATTTGAATCTATTGTTTATAAGTATTAAATGGTTTAATATAAATTTTGTTATATATTACAGTCAAACAAATAAACAAAACATGCATTCAAATTAAATACTGTTAGTATTACAAGCAAGTGATAGTCTTTATGGATATTTAGTAAATTTGTATTAATTTGTATTTAGGTGCATGGAGACTTATAGCGAAAAGGACAAACTACAAAACCATAATACACTTTTCCACTTAAAAACTGTGGAAGTTTAAAATTAAGATGCTGAATAAATTAAAAACAATAACACAATATATTATATATTAAAAACGATTATAGAAAAATTTATAAAGGCTTCACAATTATAAAGACGCCTTAACGTACTTAAAACTATATAAAATTTTACTTTTAGGTCAAATGTAATATAGTTTATTGAATGATACCGTTCTCAACTACAATCCTGCTCGCATGATACCGCTTGTTTGGAACGTTTTTCCAACCTTACCGATGTATTGACCGTATATACTATAATGTTTCATGAAGTTCAAATATTACAGTATTATATACAACTTTCACCTCTTAATAATTGAAAACCCATGGTCATGTTGAACTTTTTAGGAAAATAGTGATTCAGTTGAAAAAGCCAAACAAATGAGTTCTAACTACAACGCTGTCAAGACATTATTATCACTATTATAAATATACGAATTGTATCGATACATTGTAATTTAACCTTTTAGTTTTACGCTATTTACGATATTTAAAAACAGGAAAAAACTTATTATTCATTAAGATGGCAGAAAGAGAAAGAGCCCAAAATCAACTTTGTATGATAAAAACCTTATGATAAATTTAACTTAAAAAAAAAAAAAAAACTAAAATATCGAAAATATAATTTATTTGTTAACTAATGAAACTGAGTTTATTTGGGTTAGTAAAAGGCAAATTTCCCCTAATATTTTTAAAATTATAGTCTTTTGAACAGATAAACAAATAATTTAAAAAAATATTTATGTAGGCCTATATTTAATTTGAGATTTAGAGGTAATGTCAAAATATGTTAAATAAGAAAGACTAACCATTAACTATACTTATCAAACAAAATTTTAAATTATAAAAATACTATTGTAACAATAGCATTTATAATAAATACTCTGAAAAACAATGTGATTGATTAACATAATTTGTTCAAATAAAACCTTAGTTGAGATGTTATAATATAACCACCATATGCAGTTCATGTACTAGTGACTTAGTATATTTTCCTTAAATTGTTACGTATATTATTATAATTTCATTAAATTTACAAGTTTACATAAATGTTTTTTTTTAGAAAAGTCTTTTCCTTTTTTAATTTAACTGGTTTATTTACGGAATACATTTTGAAAAAAAAATAAAGATGGAAAAACACCTTTATATTTAGTAACTATACAGTAACAAATAGTTTATAAATATAATTAGGACAATCTGAGATAGTCCCTCGAATAAGATAATCAATATAATATGAACTACCTGATATGATACATTTCCACAATCATATATCAAATTTGAAACAATCTAATGTTCATAATAGTATACAACACGGAAACCAAGACATTGCAATTTCAGTAACTTGCCTCAAGTAGTAGTTAGAATCAAGTATATTCATTTTTAAAGTTAGAAGTAAGACAAAAGAGATAACATTAAAAGATGTTTTTATTGAATAAGTCTTTTGCAATTTATAAAGACATTGATTTCAATAAATACATTGCTTACTGTATATACGTATTCCTTTTGAATACAAATCCAATGGATCCGACACTATTGCATATAAATGAAGACATTTCTTCCACAGTAAGGGATTGAACTAAACTTTTTCCAACATCGTGATCGGAATTACCAATACACTGTGACCGTATTAGACTATACACAATAACGAAAGACGCCTTTGATATCCATTTGATATAAAAGATAACTGCTGAAAAATAATTGATTCCTTCGTATGATAAATATTTCTTAAACAAAATGAACAATTATTGCACATTACTAACAAGTACTAAAAAACTAATATATGTAAGCAATTTGTTCATGCTAAATGTGGTTAGCAAATTATAAAAAAAGAACTGTTAAACTTAAAATCTGATAAACTATTAACCTATTCTTTTTACAGCGAAATAAGAATTTTAGCATTTCATTTTGTAATCCAGTAAGCTCTACATTTATTTGCAAGTTTACATTTCAAGTAATCTGTCATGAAATATAAACTTACATATGCAAATGATATAAAACAAGTTAAGTAATATTAAATATACAACAGAGATAGTTTGGTGAAAACATAAGGGAAAAATTGGGAAGTAAGTCGTATACAATATTAGTGCTACTTGAAACTAGTATTTTATTTGAACAAAAACGGTTATTTCTCATTCGTTGAATCGCAAATTTTAAAACAGGTATTGCCTTTTAATATTGTATTACGAACCAATACTACTGTCATCTTAGTAAAAATAAAAACTTTCTAGCATTATTTCAAGTAATATGAATGAAGCCGTGACTACTTCACAAAAGGTATTTTCCATACGACGGAAAAATCGAAATTAAAATTTATTCTAATATTATTGGCGTACAAACTGTAGGTACTTCATATAATGAGCAGCGTAGAATATAGAGTGGGATATGTGTATCTATGGTCTACATTTTGTAAAAAGAAACGTTTTTGGTCTTTTATTTAAAACAACAGTTTTACGATGTGTTATCTTATAAAAATAAATATATAACGAATTTAAAGGTAGATATTAGTTTATCAAAGTTGTTATATAAACGTAACACGAAAATTATATCTCCAAAATAAATATAAATATGTTTTTTGTTAGAATTACTGTTGATAATTATGACAAAATATGGTTATGAACTTTTTCAAACTTTAATTCTTTCACATACATAAGTAAGTGCCATATTTAATTAGAACAATTAATTTGCATGTGCTTGCATTTAAGATATTAGACAATTTTCTAGATTTTCATTAATTTAGATTGTAAGTTACGGTACTTTAAACCACAATGTTGATAAAATTATATTAAATTTTTGGATAACTCCTAAATTTTCTTTTTTATATAGTTATAATATTTTACGTTTTCGGTCATTTTTGTATTTCACAAAATTCATGTTTGAAGAAAGTTTGCATTTTACTAAATGAGAGAGATAAGGAAACATTAGACTTGCTCGTGAAGTTTTTTGTTCTCCTATCAGTGGTTGTGAGTCGGTTGAGGTGGATTTAATTTAGAAATGTGTTGGTAACCAACTAATCCATCTCTATCACTTTAGTTTGATGAACTGTAATAATTATAATATAAAAATTAATTATCCTAGAGCAGTATTTATTTTCTAATAATTTTGATTGATTATTATCTTTACAGCAGTTTTAATGAAGAGAAAGTTTTTGAATTGTTAAAACAGTAATACGTTAATTACCTAAACTAAGCTCATTCAACTTTAACGAATTTAAATTTTACTTCAAGCTTCAAAATGCAGGACCTTTGTTTGAGTATAATTACTGAAATGAAAAGTATTCCGTAAAGTAAATGATTCACCTATTTTGCCGAACAATGGAATTATTCACGTCCTTTTGTGGATTAAAGTTCTGATTAAATGAGAAACTAGAAATGCAAATTTAAAATATACTCTTTAGCACGGTTTAATGCTGTGCTCATTCTTTAGTCATTTCCGTGAAATGTATGTATGCTATTTTTGTAAGACTAACTGAATAGGAATTTAATGTATGTTACGTATTTCAATTCGGAAGTATGCCAAATAACTTAATTGAACTAATTTGGTAATACTATTAAATTGTTCCTTCAGTAAAATTATTTTGTTGCATGAACAACTAATGTCAATAAAATTTATTTGTTGGCTATTTTTTCACACAATCTGTAATATTTTAATAAAATAAAGTCATTTATTTTTACTAATTAAATTATTTTATATACTATCTAGCTTAAAATTAGAAACATATTTGGAGGATGAAAATGACAAAATAAATCAGTTTTTATAAGTATATATTTGTTGCTAAATTTGTTTTGCCGTTAGGTACCAGTATGCTATATTCTTAAACATTTTTAAATTTATTTTTCCAAACTGAATTTCTGTTACCTTAGAGTTAGAAAAGATATTTTTAATAACAACAAACAATTTCTTGTACTTGTACTTAATACTTATTTAGTTTTATAAATTAATTAAGAGATTATTTTGTAAAGACTGACATTATATTAAATGATCAGATAGAATTCATGTCAAACTCATCCTTTCTTAGACCATTATCTTCCCTATGACCCACGTCCACCAAACCATTTTTCTTTACTTAGCCAAGTAACTGTTTCTGTTGTAATATGTAGTCATATATGCATGTTTTTTATATTAGCTTCCTTGTCAATGTCGTCACCGGCGAAACCATGGTCGGCAAGATTCAATAAATTTTGTAGAATTTACTAAAAACTGTATGTAAGTTTTTTAAATTATATTTAAAAAAGAAAAGTTATAAAAATTATCAGTATATGTAGAACTATATAAAAATAAATGTACCATTATAAATAGGCACTTACATGTTAGCTTTATCTTAGTGTCATTAAGTAACATTCTTATCATTAATATTGGTTAGCGTAGTAATTATCTAATTACGTGTTACCCTAGTAACAATTATTTTCTTTGTGTTTAAAGGAGAAATTTTTAATTTATTTTAAAAGTGGGTAACAATACTTTAATTTATATATATTTGCCTGACGCTTGGTAGTAGCAAATGGCATGCGAACAGCTTTATTAGTGAAATATTATTGTTGTATACTTTCAGTGTTAGTTCTTGTTTGTTGAAGTCTTTACTAAATAAATTAACTTCAATTTTTTTTACTCATGCAAATTTAGAATGTAGTTATTTATTAAACAAAATATACAAACACCATCAGACACACTTTTTATTTTCATTGTTGTTTTGAAAGAATAAACAACGATAACTAAATATAAACAATTTAAATGACAAGAACGTTTTTAGTCACGATTGCAGTTTATACATAAACTATGTTACTTTAAATAATCTGTGTTTCCCATTCCGAATACCCGATCTATCTAGCAATGTTGCATATTAATGGAGTCGTAGGTATAGTTGGTAGCAGTGGAATACAAGTTGTGATTAATAATACAGAAATAATAATTACTAACACCAGGAATAACACTAAGACTGAAAATCATTTTAAATAGATAAAGTGTAGTATTCATTTAAACTATGTGCTTGTTTAATGCAAATGCTACAAAACAATATCGCAGTACAAAATTATCTCACAGTTGTTACCGAACTACTAATTTTTTAAAATTATTTACATATAAAAACATTTACTGTTATTAATACTGTTTCTGCATTTTTTTACCAAACAAATTAGGTACGTCTTAAACTAATATTATTGATAATCGCATGAGATTGTAGGTTCTGTCTTCTTCAGAAATTACAGCAAATCATTGTAAATGTGTATAGTTTAGGTTTACATGTCCATCTAAGTTGATTAATATACTTTTTACGTGAGTTTACACACACATTAGGGCTACTTAAAGTATTAGGCCGCAAATATTATCATTTAATTTTATTTTGTATTTAATTTTGCTATAACGGCTACAGAAATCTGTCGACCTATTAAATTGTACTGAAAGTCTAAGTAAATACCCATCACGTTCTGGAGACTAGGGAAAGCCATTTATCCCCCTTCATCGTTCACCTGCTTCAATCTATACAAGTATAGTATTAAGTAGCAGCTTAAAAGATTTAACTTGACATTTGCAATGTGTGTTGACAAAACTGCTTAACTGGTACAAGTGTCATACATAAGCGGATTTCTTCATATCATTTGAGTTGCAGCTTTCCGCACCATACCATTAAACCAGATGTTATGGACAAGACATAATCAAGGGGGATGGTGACGTTAAACATTTATTATAGATGTTATTGTAATACAGATGTATACAGATAAAGGCTAAATAGTTTGGGTTTGAATATATAATTATCTGCAGTGAGTGATACATCTGTTATTGAATCTACTTGCTCCTCACATTAAAACGACGTACCAAAGAAATAACTATTATAAGGTGCCTTATTAATAAAATAACTATTATAGTGTCTTTTCTTTGCACAGTATTCAAGCCGCCAATCTTTGCTGCGTTCTAAAAATGTTTACGAAATATAATTTAAACAAAGGCTATTATATATTTTTAAATTGCATTTATTAAAACCAAAACCACCTCTCTTCGTTAATTGTTTTATATTAAAATTATAATTTAGTAGTAGTTGACCGTACACTGTTTATCAACGAAACTAAACGATATTACTACTCAGAAATCATAATAATATTATGTTATAAGTAAGCAAATCGAACTATTATTTTCAGAATGTATTCCTTTGTTTTGATTGTCTTCTCGTTTATTTATATATGCTTAGCTGTTGGAAACTTATGTAGGATTATAGTAATTTTTTGTCATTAATTTATGAACTAACTGTCCAATTTTTAATATTTTCTAAAATGTGAACTCAAATTAAAAACACTTGAAAGTAATCAACACCTGATCTACTTCTTTAAACAAATTTTAAATTTTGGTATTTTGCACATTTTTTGTAATACATTTAGTGGCACTACACCACATTTACTACATAATAGTTAATACTTCTTCTTGGGTCTCAACTAGGCTTTAAATTTTGAATTTCATTCACAAACAAGTAATTCAAATAAATAAATAACAATGGCGTAGTTAGATATTTCTATGTTACAAGTAATCAAGAATATTAAAAAAATATATATATATACATATAATGTATCTAAGTTGTAATCACTTTAATCATGTAATCCTGCATCTAAAGCTCCACGAGAATTTATGATGTAATTTAAACTATATTTTACTCTTAACACTAAATAGACAAGAACGTTTATATAACACCGTGATCACCTATAGTTTCATGTAAGATAGTAAACGTAGACTATAACATTATTATTATATAAACTTTCCTGACGAATAGAATTTAAAATTAATTAATATAAAAAAAGTAAAAAGTGAATACTGGCATAATTACCATGCGGCAAAATGTATTTGGAAATAATTATAAATTCACCAAATAAATGTTATAATTGGCTAACAATAAATAAAAACTATTTGTTCAATTGGTTCTTTTGAAAAAATTAAGTATTCTATTTTAATTACAATAAAAACAAAAATAATATATTTATATTTCACTGAAGATGATATTGCAGTTGAAACGCATTTGAGTAAATTAACGTGTTGTTAGTGCGAATTTAAAGTTGAATTCTACATATTGAATATATTTCGAGAAGGATATAATATATTTATAAATATAATTTTGTTTTAAATAAATTATAATTTCGTTATATTTTAAAATATTATTTTGTTTTGTGTCGGATAACAATTATTACTTACATATTAAATATTAGGAAGTTCAAAAATAGATAAATAATTACTACTAATAGCTAAACATAAATTAAATATTTATAACGTTATTAGACTTGTTTTATAATTGTAAGTAATGCGTAGAAAATGTTTCACTGTTCATGAAGTGTATTAAAACTAATTTGGTTTTATTAGTTATTCCACAGAGTTCAAGGCTGCTTTCTTGTCACTTAATTCCAGTAACAACACTTTATCTATACTGAGGACTTGTCACAGGATCGTTTATAATTATTTTTTTGTGAAAAGCAATAGTATACAAGTTAATAAATGAAACACTTAATTTGAAAACTATCTGAACTATTCTTATTTAGCCATTGTATGGATTTATTCCTCGAAATATACCAAGAGATGTTACTTGTTAAATTAAATTATATTGTAGAAAGAATATACTAACTAATATTGTTTATTGTAGCTAACAAATAACACGAACTTCTAAAATACAGCACTACCTCATTTGGAAACTATATTCAGATATTTCTATTTAAATAGGTTTAATAGTTAGGACGTTGAGTGATATGACGGAAGAGCACATGAACATTTTCAATAATACTACACACATATTTTCATTGGTAGTAAACACTTCTAAAAACTCATTAAATTAGTCATTATTGATTATTTTAAACTATTTGCACATTTACAATGACAAATAAATATGCTTTGATAGTAAAAACATAATAGTTTAATATATTTAAAAAATTACTTAGTAGAGTATTTGATTTATTATTATAATATGATTTTTAGCTTAAAATGTTCCAGTTAAAATGTAGGCACTTACAAATGCATTTTACACTTGCAGAAAAACCCCAACAAATGTGTATGAAATGGAAAATAAACTAATATTCCACAATCCAACCGATTTGTGGGTTTGGCTGTGTTAGCTTAACACTGATCGAAATGAGTAGACTGAATTGATAAAAAAACAACAACTTTTATTTAGTTTAATTAACTATGAAACTATTGCAAACTATTAACAACTAAAAAATTCTTTTTATATACAAACTTAAATGCTACTTATTTACTTACATTTTTACTAACGTTTTCCTTTAAATAGTTAAGAAATAAAAAGTAAACCAAATTATCAATGCTTAAAAGAATGCATTGCAGCAGTATATATTGTATAAACTCAAAGTATTTAATTGAAATTTGATTAATTATAATCATTGTCG
This sequence comes from Philaenus spumarius, assembly GCA_018207615.1. Taxonomy (NCBI): domain Eukaryota; kingdom Metazoa; phylum Arthropoda; class Insecta; order Hemiptera; family Aphrophoridae; genus Philaenus; species Philaenus spumarius. Next base: position 15,135 of record JAGFPH010001094.1, on the reverse strand, counting down.
TCATAATAGCATTTAACCAAAAATAAAATTAGCTTCTGCAATGTAAATCATAGTAAACAAATACACATTAACTTCTAAACAAAATTAATTGTATATTTTATAAAATTATCAGCTTAATAATTTGCAATACTAATCGCGGTAATAAATTAGAGTGTTGGTAAAGTTACAAGTTTGAGTGTTTATTACTTATCACTTCATCCCAGGTTTACTTTATGCCTGAGATTGATTACCTGTTCAAACTTTGCGTTTAAACTAAAGCTTCTTGACGCGAAATGTCATAAAAACCTCAAACGTAGGAATTTAAATCTAAACCATAATCTATTTATCTATGAAACTTAAAGATAAGAAGTGGTATATGTAATACCAATGAATACAGAATACTATTCAGTATTCATTGGTAATACTTAGACTGAAAAATGTAATAAGTGTACTTAAACTTTGAATGTTTAACGAAACAATTTGTTTAAATTTATCCTATAAATATTAATGTTATATTTACGTAGCCATTTAAAGGGGTTATTAGGTTTATGCAAACTGCGGTTAATAGGTTTGTATAAGTTTTGTACTGTAATTTGTACTACACAAATTATTTTAGTTTAAATTAAATACAAATGCAAGTTAATTGTTTTAGTTCATTGACTCTTATTTGTTGCGATTAAACAACTTGATTCAACTGAGGTAATAATACCTATAATAAATTTAAACATTGAAATTGATATAAAATTTAAGTTTGAAATAAGATTTGTGATACAACGAAATATTATTATTCATTGAAACTTTTTGACTATCAAAATGAAAAAAAGTAGGCCTACAATGAAAATAAAAAATCCCCTTCTACATAATGTTGCACATTCTTTTTTATATTCCTATGCATAATAACGACTTTTTTTAAAAGTCAGTTTTACTAAACAGATTGCTTTATATAATGTTTACGATGTTATCCTTACTAAACAGTTAAAAAAAAAACTAAATACAAATTCTAAATCCCTTATATAAAAACACATTTTTTAGTCTGTTAAGATGCCTTGTAAAAATGTCGTCACGGAAGAAACCGTGGTAGGAAACCATCCAATATTTTTTATTTGTTAGTTTTTCTCTTATAATGCAGTTCAACCGCTTGGTAATTTAGGGATTTCAGTTATTACCATAAAAACTTTACTTAAATATTGATTGTAACCTCAATGTGTCTAATAATTTACACAGACCATCTTATTATAGTCGACACATTTTTGTTTAGAATGACCTTACCTGTAAACATAATTGCGACACATTCCAGTTAAGACGACAATCTTTATACGAACACTACACCCTAAAATAGTTTAGAGAAGTGTAACGCATTTTTCACATGTTGACAAATCTAACCTTTGTCATAGTAACAAAGTATTCTGAAAAATAATTTAAAAACTTCGTCGATAGTAACTTTTTTGTGTTTCAGTAAATTTAATATTACTTTCTTTAATATTTTTTACAAATTTATAAAACTTAATTGACGATCATATTTTTTAAATCGTCACTTTAAAATATTGATAAAGTCAAAAGTTAAGATTGCACGACATTAAAGTTTAAAGAAAAAATCTTAATCACTTTCAATGTATTAGAATGTAATTTAGTCAAGTTTACTTATCCCTGCTAAATTGAGTTTATTGCAATGGCTAAGTAAACATTTACAACAAATACATAATTTGAAAGAATCAATTTAATCATTAGATGCAATTTATGACTAAAACTTCAATAAATAAAACTGACAACAATGAACTCAACCTAACCCTCTCAACTATGATATATTTTAGATTGATGGTCTCTCTGCAACACTTCATTTATCCCGAGGTACATAATTGGGTCTTGGTATTTTGCTGCTTCTTACTGTCATACACAATTCACATTGATGGTAAACGAGACTTAGAAAATATTACAAGATGAAATTTATGTATTTGAAAAACTGCTCCACTCCAAGTGCGAATGGCAATGGTTCCGACTATTAAGTAAGTTTAGTGTTCAGTAATGTTTTGTTATACCTTAAATGTATACTCTTTTAAGTTTCATAAAAATCATAATAATACACGAAAGTACACACATATCCTCTTACTCAGTGTGTTGGAAAAAAGACATCGTACTTTGGAAGATTAAAAAAGAAAGAAAAAGTATAAGATATAAAGTGGGGAAACGTATGTAATAATTATAAAACATTTCCTATACTTTTTAAAAGGATTAATGGTTAATCCTTACATATTTTATTCAACAAAAATCCTCTCATCCGACAACAATAATCTAGTATTAAAATCGGAATTGACTTTACATCTTTTTTAATTCCTAACTTATTATTTTTACTACAATTAACCTTAAAGCCATTGTGTTGAATGTAAGTAGCATAGTTTGTTTCTTGTACATTACAACTTTATTGCACTTTTTCTTATAGTAAAGATGACTGTTGCAGATAATAATTCAAAACATTTGTTATATATATATATTATATAAATTATAAAATATTTTGAAGACGAAACCGCATAGGTAATTAGAACTTCTTAGAAATAGTGTAAACTGATAACATCTCGAACTAAACACTCGATCTTAATAGAACGACTAATTAAGAGGATTGTTTTGAAGATAACGTTAATAGGATTAAATTTATAAACTGTAAGACGGTATTGTATCTTAGTGTCTTACCAAATAGCATTATTAATGTATCGCTTTAATACAGAATGGAAATATAATGTCTTAATTGTATCTGTTATTTTATTTAATCTGAATAGCAGACTGCAGACCAAAGTGCAAACAATTTGGCATCTGCAACTTACTATTTATTTTGTTCGAAAGGCTTTACTAAATTTAAAAAATCCACTCTGGTAACCCTAATTGTGAAATTACATTTCAGCATTTTAAACAGTTTACTAATCCTTTTTTTGTAGTAGGTCTACTTTTTGTCTTTTCCTACAGTTTTGGTTATTCACCCACCATCAGAATAATACAAATGAAAAATCATGCATATAAGTTATTTAGTTTATTTTAGCTTAATAGAACAATGTTACAGATGCATAGTTTAGAATGTATTCCTAGAATAAGATTGTAGTTAGCAATTCAGCAGTCATATTGTTCTCTTAGCTCTGATGAGCTTTTTTCAGTAGTGTTGTTAGAACGCCCGAATAGTAAAATACTCTTTGAATAAGAGTTATACTTTTATATTAAATATTATATTAAACGTTTGTTTAATTAAATATTGTAATAAAATAAATATTTGAGTTTTTTTTAAACCAATCGTTCGAGTATAATAAAGTAACTTATATAAATATATATGTTACTCCGTACAGAAGTAGTCAATTTTTCAGAATATGTTAATATAAGTACAACTCGTTTTTTGAGGAATTGCACGTCATAACGGTTATTAGTTATTGATAAAAGTTATAAAAGTTACTGGTATGGGCAGATTTTGTGATTTTATTCAAGTGAATAACACAACTTTCAATACATATATATTAATATTTATTATGTATAATTGACGTTGGAATCCTTTGCTATAACTATGCTCAGTTATGTAATAATGGCTCCCGTTAATTTACAGATCATGTAATACATTTGAACACGGAAATAGTTTCTTTGGATAGATGGTCTTATCTTTATTTAAGGTTTTGTAATGATTATTCATGTTGATTGCATCAATATAAATTTCACTTAATGCACTCCTTGAAAAATATATTAGTAATATTTCTGTAAGAAACATAAACAAGAAATAAAATCACATTAACATTAAAATTAAAATTAAAAAGCGTTCCAGTTGTTTCAAAATGTAAAAGAGGAATCAACATTGTTAATAATTTACAGGTTTGTAAAACAATCATAGTATGTTTATATAAATTATTTTACGAACAAATCAAATAGGTTTGATTAATAAAATTTAGAATTGTAAACTATTTATAAGAAATTATAACAGACAAACATATACTATTAGCATTTTTATACGTACATTCATAATGTTTTTCAAATTTAGTACATGCTACTGTTACAGGATGCGAATGAAATGTTTAATATTATTATAAATGTAATAATTGAATTTAATAACTTTAAAGGAAAGTTGATGAATATTAAATAAACACTCCAATTTAAAATCATTATCAAACATAACACAGAACATCAAATTAATAGGCTACATCTGAAGACTAATTAATGATAACCGTATATCACAATACCTTATTAATAAGTAAACTATATATTCTCAGTAATGTACTTATGTCATATAAACCATATGCAAGTTACATAATTAAACCTAGCTAGACAATATAACAACAGGGTTCGTAGAATATGTCTGCAAAGTCAAATGGTGTATATTTCCTTCGCTTATATGTAAGCTTTGTTTTAGACAGTGCTTTAGCACGCTTAAAACATGGAGTACCTCTCTTGTAAAAAGTTTGTACACGATTCAAAAAGTATATTTTAGTTTTAACTAAACAAATTTTGCAATTAAATACCAATTAAGCCTTTTTTAACCAGCCAGTCAAGTTAAACGACATAACTTAAATAAATACTTTCTTTAAATAAACAAATGTTCTTGGTGATAAAAATAAAACCTTCAAATTTAATGCTATTAATTCATTAAAACTTAAAAGAATTTTCACATAATATACAATTACATATTTAATGGTATTATGTAAAATAATATTGCATTATAGAATTTATAAATTTTGTTTTTAAACATTTAAAAATTATTTAAATCATTTACTAAAATTGTTGATATAAATATTGTTGTTCTGTTTTAACGTGTTTATTTTGTAAATTACACACAACTATAGGTTTAATATAGTACTTTAATAGTAGTTTACGCAACGATTGTATTATGAAGGCCTTTAAGCCACGAGTGAGATGTAAGTTGGAACACGAGCGAAGCGAGTGTTCTAAATATCTCACGAGTGGCTTAAAGGCTGAATACAATCGTTGCGTACACTACTTTATCTACGACCAAAAATATACAGGCTATTTGATGTTTGATGTTGATTGTAGATTTAATCATTGAATAAATAGACCAAAGCGAACTAGGTTTCTTATCTTGGGCCAATTCCTCAAAATACGCAATGAAAACATTCTCGGAAAACGAACTAACACCATTTCTAGTTTTCCACTCCATAAACTGGTTATAAACCTTTTCATAACGAAATTTAGATTTTTCTGGCAACAAATTGTTCAGAGCCGAATTTGCTTTTGTATTAATTTCCTCTGGAGTTAAACAAAATTCATCACTATCACTCATGTTTGCGGAATGCGTCAACTCACGTTTGAGGTTAGTTACAATAACACACTAACATCCGGAACGTATGGGTACAATCAGCTGATGTACGAATAGCGTTATTTTTATTACAACTCTACTTCCGTCAAATGACGAGCTCTCATTGGTCTAGAGCCTATTATGTAAAGTGACTCCTGTTAGGTAATGATATCATTACCTAATCGGGTTGGCTTTTGGTTTGTAATGTACCTCTTTCTGATGTTACTTGTAATAGCGTTATTGGTGTTTATTGCAATGGTCGTAGATAAATATTCTTACTTTACATTTTAAGTTAGATTTTAAAGCTATTAATGCACTTTTTTTAATGCATTTTCCCAACCAATTTACTCGTAGAGAAATTTGAAAGTAAATAATATATTAAATTACAATAAGATAACAGTAGACATCCCGAGAGTTGAGCCGTAACATGGGCTCTTATGGGACTACGTCTGAGATGCGTTGCTGACTTAAGCGGAGGGGTGGGAGTTGTTAAATTCACGTATATGTGTTAAAAAGTTGAGCGTGTAGTGATGTATGTATGAAATTATGTGCTCCGGGGTCAGGGGCTCCTCCCCCAAAATTTCGAAATAAATTATTTTCTGAAAAATGGGGAAATTTTGAAAATCGAGCACGGGGTTAAGTTCAAGAGTTGTATTGGACGTAACGTAGACATTTACCCACACCCCACCCCCCCCCCTTCCCACACCCCCAGCCCTAAAATTTTGAAAAATTAAAAATTTCGAAAAATGTGTGAGGGATTAATTTAAGGTGTTTAAAAAGTAAAATAGACTACCCCACCCCCAACCCCCCAACCCCACCCCCACCCTAGTAGAGTGTGGGGCACTTAATCGGCATTGTATCCTCAATGTTAAACGACGGCGCTAAATTTATAATCCGTCGCCATCTAGTTCGCCATCTTGTTGATATATCACAGCCATTTTCGCAGCCTCCAATATATACAGGATGCTCCAAAATTCGTAAAAGCGATATTATTTATACGAACAATATAATGCAATATTAAAAGATAAAACGGAGTTATCTTAACCTAGTTAGTGCGTGTGAGGGTGTGTTTGTAACACTTAACTTCTATATACAGAGTGTCCCGAAATTCTTAAAAGCAGTAATATTTAATTTATAGAAACAATATAACTTATTATTAAAAGTTTACGACAATTTAAGTTATCTCAGCCCAGTTAGTATGTATGGAACACTTTACTCCTATAAACAGGGTGTTCCAAAATTACTAAAAGCGATATTATTTTATACGAACAATAGAATGTATTATTAAAAGGTATCGACAATTTAAGTTATCTTTATCCGGTTAGCGTTGAGTGTATGGAACACTTTACTCCTATATACAGGGTGCAAAAAAAAATACTTAAGAGTGGTAATATTAAAAGACATCGGCAATTTAAGTTATCTTAAACCTTGTTTGGGTGTGTGTATAAGCATATATGTTGTTCAACGGTCAGATCATAACAGTAAATATTAACATAGAATAATATAATGTGTGACCAAACATATAACGATTGTTATGCAACGTAGTAAATTTCTTCGAACCTTGTCGATCTATATTGTTCTAACATATACTAAAAACCATTATGTATATCTGGAAGAACATTGGTTACAGATAAATAACATATAAAATACATTATATATCTGTTTCTATCGATCTTACCCGAATCCAACCGAACGTAAGGTTTCACTCTACCCTTGTAATATAATTTAATATGCAATATATAACTGTTTCTGCTTATCTTACCCCGGACTTAAACCCTTGTCATAAAATGTAAAATACAGTATATAACTGTTTCTACCGATCTTATCCGAACTAAAACCCGGGCTTGACCGAACTTAAACCCTTGTAATATGATGTAAAATACATTATGTAACTGTTTCTACCGATCTTACCCTAACTAAAACCCTGACTTGACCGAACTTAATTCCTTGTAATATAATGTAAAATGCAATATATAACTGTTTCTGCCGATCTTACCTCGGACTTGACTGGACTCAAACCTTTGTCATATAATGTAAAATACATTATATAACTGTTTCTACAGATCTTACCCAAGTCCAACCGAGCGTAAGGCTTCGCTGTACCCTTGCAATATAACGTAAAATATATTATATAACTGTTTCTACCGATCTTACCGGAACTTAAACTTTTGTAATATGATGTAAAATACAATATATAACTGTTTCAACCGATCTTACCCAAACTAAATCCCGGACTTGACCGAACTTAATTCCTTGTAATATAATGTAAAATGTAATATATAACTGTTTCTGCCGATCTTACCCGGACTTGACCAGACTTAAACCCTTGTCATATAATGTAAAATACATTATATAACTGTTTCTACCGATCTTAACCAGACTTGACCGAACCAGACACCGAACTTGACCGAACTTGATTACACCAGAAGTATTACCTCCGTAGCATGCGGGAAGTGATTGTGCTTAGTTATCGACACAATGGCGACGTAAGTTTACTGGCCATGACCGCTCGTTGAACAACATTACATTTTCCTATAGTTAATCTGGAGGCTGTGGTGGTAGTTTTTTAGGTTAGAAAAAGACAAGCTGCGGGAAACAAGCAGAAAGGCGCTAAAACCTTCTAATACGTGTTTATTTTATGTATAAATAGTCATACTCGCTACTAATATCGATTCGAGTTCTACCAGGCAACTAAAATAACGAACGAAAGATAGGGGAAATAAGGTAAGATAGTAAAAAAGTAGACATTGTAATGAACTACACAAATAGTTTCTTGTACATTTAGTTATTTATCCGAATATTTTTGGAAACATTTTAATAATGCGTTAATATATTGCATAGAATGCTTAAAATTTTAAAACTTCCTCCAAATAAAGTGTTACACTCACACACAAACACAACTAGGTTAAAATAGCAATAAAGTTTAACACTCAACTAGGATAACTTTTAATTATAAGGAGATTCATCTGCTATTCGGGCTATAATAATTTATTTTTATATTATGACAGTTCCTTCGATTAGGCTCGGCTAAGTTATGTTTATATAATTTTCTTATACACTATAACACATCGTTGTATACACATTTTATACGAATTATTACTCCATACCAAAATTTTGAACGCATATACTTATTTTTCCGATCAGCCCCACAGTTTGAGAATTTCCGAGGCACCCTGCATGTAGGGATGAAGTACATGTATTACTAACTATTTTAGAAAAATCCTACCAAATCCCACCACAAACACGGGAGTTATCAAATTTTGTCTGATCAGCCACACTATCCTGTACGGGTATATGGGTTTGACGTTTGTCGTCGACCTTGTTGACTCCTTGTACTCTTATATTGCTATTAAAAGATTCACTTTGTCTAACGGTCATTCTAAAGGTTCGATTGACCCTGATAGTAAGAAGAACTATCGGTTTTACTAGTTTTACGTTATAGGGTTAAGGGACATAATTATGGGAAAATGATAAATACAATGTATTTCAATAATTTTTATTTTTCTCTCTCTCAAAA
>JAGFPH010001093.1:314468-340454 GCA_018207615.1 Philaenus spumarius | reverse complement strand
TTTAAAAGAAATCAGGCTGTAAGCCTAGGTCTGATTTCTAAAAAACCTGGTACTTAAAAGGTTAAGACGTGGTTTTACTGAAACTTAAAGAATCTAAGGAAAAGATTATGGAAATAATTAAGGAAATTGAAATATGTTTCAAATTCCAGTGCCCCAAAAATTATATTTTGGGAGGAGCAGGTTAATTTATAAAGAATTTTCAAATGTAAACAAAGGTCGAGTGATGCATCTTTTTAAAAGTAATCTCAAAATAAAATTTTTGAGAAAACTTCTGGTTTAAGATGACGATCTTTACCATAAAAAGGTTTGTTTCTGTATTTTTAATTACTGTCACTGGTTTAACTCAGTAATTTTACAAAACATTGCTAATAACATGTTCCAACAGTTTTGATCATTGTCACTTTGCCAGTTTCATAGCCCAAATAGAAGTAGGCTATGTACTGTATTTACATCTATATTTTTTTAATTCATTTTTTATAGAGAGCATATTTACTAGAAATTATATATAATGTGGCTCTCACAAAATAATAATATATTCACTAGCCTGTATTTAAATAATACGGGAGCCCACTTTTTGTTCTGATAAGTGTCAGCAAACCATTATAATTTTCACTGTTTTGCAAAGCACACTTCAAAACATATCAAATTAAAAAACAAAAACTAAGCAGATCTAGATAAAAATCATGGTTTATTTATTTGAATGTAAAATCTACACAAGTAAAACATAAATATAACTGGAGACTTAATCTCAATATAGAAAATACAATAAATTACACGTGTCCAGGTGCAAAAATATTATATGTTCCTCTGATTGAAAATGTCCTAATTTGTTTTCCTATTGACTGATGAAATTTATCACACATACAGCAGATAAGACTCTTAAAACAAAAGAAGAAATTATTGTCTCAGGAGCTTGAATAAATGAAAATGATGTATTTGTTACAAAAATATTCTCCTAGGTTTTTTTTACTAATAACATAATTAAACCAGAAAAACTGAAGCCATAAATTGTCAATCAAACAATCCTTTACTTTAATTCTTTATAATATGCCTACATCTACGATAGACCTATATTCACCTTTTTAGTTTCATAAAAAAAAATTAGACAAACTATTCTACATTTTGGTTAAGCTTCATTGTGCATAGTGTTTTACAAATACATTGGCAAAAATGTAAAACAAACTTAAACTTAACATATGGTTTTCTCATGTCCAATAAAGGTGATGCCCGGAGTGTTCTAGTGTCGTCCAAGGTACAATGCCTTCTTATCCACGACTTCATTTAAGATTACACTCTTTTATATTTGGACCATGATTCTGTATTAAAATAAGACTTGAAACATGTTTGGTAAAGATTCTTGACCTTAAATTAGTAATTATCTGCTTCATGATGCTAGAACCTTGTTCACACTCTGATGAACTACTTGGAATCAGTTTTGTGCAGTTCAATAGTACGTGCAGCTCTCCTTCTACCGCCTAACCACAAATTGAGATTACAGAGGCAGGGGATGATCGTTTATTTATGAAGTTACGTAGCGACTTGAATGAGGATTAAACTGGTATTTATTGCTAAAAAGTTTTACAATTTATATAATATTACATAAATTTGCCACTGGCATAAACAAATAAAAAGATGAACCAACACCATGATACCACTGATGCTACATAATAGAAAATAGTATAGAAGACTGTTATATTCAGTCTATGCTTTACATAAACTGGAGGACAAAAGTAATATGCACGTTAAATATGCAGTCCTGAGCGATAGCCAGACTAGTAAGCTATACCTTAGCAACACTGAACCTATATTTCAATATCTTAAATAACTTTAAACTTTCATCGTCAAGTCACACACCCTAAAAAACTAAGTACAACCAAACTACACTTCTACATCATATTACACACCTTATCAGGTAGGTAAACTTTGCTTTCCTGTCCATCCATTATCCATTTATTTATCACTTTGCAAAGATGTAAGGTGCTAAGGTCGGCGTTGTGTCTTCAACTTCCGATGGTTCCGTTTTGCTTTCGGTTGCAGGTATATCTGTTAAAATATAAACAGTTTTCTTCAAATCTAATCAAAGGTCAAGTGATATATCATTTTAAATGTATTTTAAAAATAAACATTTTGACTTAATGTTTTGGTCATGTTTTATAATATTGACCCTAAACATAAAAATTTGTGTTTCTGTATTTTTAATTACTCCCATTGGACGGTATTAATCTCAGAACTAAAAATTTTACGACACATTTCCAACCCATTCAAATGATGGCCAACTTTCTCACTTTCCTCAAATTTTAAACCTACAACAAATTTAGAATTTCAGGGAAATGAAAAACCTTATGTTTTCAACAGCAATTTTTTTCAGGATGTATTAAATTAAAGATAATATCATGTTTTGTGGTTAGATTTTTCCCATGAAACCAAATCAATTTTTTGCTATGAACATACATCCTGTTTTTTTCTTAAATCATATATATCTTTAAAAAATATGTACAAACTACAATTCTACATCATACTACACACCTTATCAAGAGAACTAGGCTGATCTATCAATCCATTATCCGTTGATTTGCCACTTTACAAAGCTACAGGTGTTAAGGTCGGCACTGCTCCTTCAACTTCCAGTCGTTCCGTTTTAGTTTTGGTTTCAGGCGTATCTGTTGAATCTAAACTGTTTTATGTCTTTTCTACTTCTTCTGAATATACGTCAAAATTGTCCTCATAATTTCCTTCATTTCTTTTACGCCGCCCTCTACGAGAACTTAGATTCACATTTATCATCTTAAAATCCATTTAATAATAATTCGATACCGAGGTCGGAAAACGACCCTTAAACTGTTGGTTGTTGCTGTAACAATGGGTCCAATACTATCAAAATGTTTTATGATCAGTTTGCTTTCGATTCTACAAGAAGAATTCTTTGAATACTTTCATATTGACCCAAATATCGATTACCTTTTGATCATAATGATGAAACTGTTAATAATGAAGAACATAAAGAAATGCATTTGCTAGAACAGATTAGGTTATTGACAAGCAGAAACAAAATGCTCGGAAAACAACTTATTTGTTGCATGTAAAGTTACAAAAATATACAACAAATGGAGAGAACAAATCAGATCATCAAACTTACAGCAAAAGACAAAGAAACGGATGATGTCTGGTACAGAATTACCTTCATATCTTAACGAATTGTATAATTTTCCTGCTTGGTTAAATAATGAAATCAAACCAGAAATAAATAGAAAATAAAACCATTATCTCAGTATACACGTGAAGGGTGTGTTAAAATCAGCTGAACTGATGATATAAAACTATGCATTTTGATAAAGGAACAACTAGTAGAAGACAAAACTGCATGTTTGGAAAGTAAAAAGAGATGTATCATATGAATGTCAAAAGCATTAAACAAAATTAAAATTCAAACTCGAACAAACTGATGATGAAATCTTAAAGACGAAGAAGAAAAACCTTGACAAAGTTAAGTCAGCTGTCAAAGACTTAAAGCCATATCATTGACCCAGTAGCACTTTCTTTGGCCATCAAATTCTGAAACAAAAAAGAAATTTACTAAGCAAAAATGCTAAACTAAAATTTTTTGAATTATTGTAACATAATAAAAGTTATAAAGACTTAGAATAAATGAACTTTCAATTCATTTATCAATTAACGTTACAAAATTTTTTTAAACTTATAAATAATCTGAAGATAATATATGTAATTTGAACTAGAAACTAAAATTCCTTGAAGACTTGGCACTCGCTACATATATCAATCTAAAATGTACAGGATCAAGTTTAAGGTAAAATATAGGAATTTAAAAGAAAATGTATGCCTATACAGTTGGTTATTGGTTCTTGGCACTTGGCCTATCAAATCAGAACTTAGTTCTTACCCCAGCCATAAATGACATGTTTCTCTTGGTTCAGCACTCGGTAAAGTCGCAACTCACATTTTCACATTATAAGTTAGGAATATCGTGTTCCTATTATAATTTCCGAGTTTCATTTGTTTCAAATTTAGCAATGTTTTATTATTGTTTATACAGTTTCTAAAATCGGTAAAATTTGTTTATGGTCAGAAGGCTTTTCTGTTAAATATAAAAAGGAATGCACAGTTTTTTAATTGCACATTTGTTAAAATCTTCAACTCCATTTTAAATCTGCGCACATTTCTTTACATTCTTTTGTCATTCTATCTATTAAGAATTTCCATTTCTTGACTTCGTTTTTTATAAATGCATACACATTACCTACAATTTTTCATCCTTGACAATTTTTCGTGTAATGTTCTATAAGCCTACCTAATGTAGATTTTTGTAGAGGCAAATTTACAATAGAATCATACAATTTACTAAAAGACAAACAATCTCTTCGGTCCTAAATATTTATTACACTTTCACTGTAACACAAAACACTTACGTAACAAGAGCTATTAGTTATACTTACAATCAGAACAAACGTCTAAACCAGCGGTTCTCAACCTTTTTGCAGTTGCGCCCTCCTTAGCAACTTCATTTCACGAATTTGATTCAGGCTAGGATTAAGACCACTTCTGGAGCTGGGGAAAAAGGTTCCTCACTAAAAAAGAAATATTAAACGGTATTTTATAATGTTTAAATACATTGTGAAAATATGTGAACTAAAAAGTGGTCTTTACTCCCTGGTGTCCATTAAAGATAATTTTGCTTACTCTTACAGACCCTACTAAGGTTATAGCAGTCAGTACTCAACAGGTTAATGCAGCTCTGCCCGAACTATAATTCATATCTAGTGCAAGTCTAGTGTCAGTATTGAGGAATCAGTACAGTAATAGGGTTAGCAATAAACAGATGAAAACTATATGAGTACTGTATTTTGCGATTACATTTTAACACTTCAATACTAAATATAAAATGTAACAGAAAGTACTTTATTAATAAAAAATAATTAAATTAGCTCTGTCATAATAATTTAAAACCTAAAATTACTATAAATTGTAAACACTTTCGTCACTTCTTTTCCTAGCAATTTATATAACTGGGAGCCATGTCCTTGCTTTGTGGCATACATTTTCGAACTTACGTTCAAAAGAAGTCAAGTATAGTATTATGTCTAGTGCATACAACTTACTTCTGTATTTATTTCTAGGACGAATAAGGTCTTTTTACCAGTTCTGTGGATGAGAAAGACAATAAAACCTTAATTGCCAGGTCAGACAGACGTTCATATTCACTATTGAAGTCTAAACAAAAGTTAATGACAGGTTTTCCTTGAAAACAGATTTCAATGTGTTGTCATTAGAAATTTCAATCAGATTCTCTTTTTCCGCAACGTCCAACTGTGCTGTTTAAAAATTCTCTCCAGAGAAAGGATTCCCAATCCAGTTACTACTTTCTTCAAGCTTTGGAAAATATCTTTCAAATGGTGATTTTAATCCCTTCAAGTGCTCACATATTTGCAACTTAACACCATTAATGAATTCTCATTCTCTTTCAAAATGTCTTTCAGTCTCAAATACTTTCTCGCCCAGAGGAAAACAAGACCTGCAAAACTTAATCTTAGGTTCTATCTTCTCTGAAACTCTAAAAATTGTAATGGAAGTTATCTAAAGATCCAGATTTAGCTTACTGAGTTGTTGAGGAACTTCAGAAAAGGGAGTCAAACATTGTAGCTAATTGCTGTCATATAACTTTGATGACAGATGAAAAGAGTTATCTTGTAAAACTACCACACTCCATACCTAAGCTATTTATTTACCTGAGCATACCTAAGCTATTTATTTACCTAAAGATATATTTTTAACTGTAACTCTATACAAAGTACATGTCCGCAAACCCCGCCATTACCCATTCCTTTCAGAGAACCTCAGATTGAGAACCGGTGTTCAAAAAAATAATATACACATCCCTCTAGTGATGACTGTAGTCTCCAGCGGGGTACTACTATACTATGCTAATAGCCTCAAAGCGAGATTCCTTTGAAGAACTCAAGTGTCAAGAACGGTTGGTCCTACTATAATAGTAATGAGAAATGCTATTTGTCCATTTTAAACAAATAGTTAAGCTGATTGAAAATGTTCAGTGATGCTTTCCATAATCAGCTGTTTAGGTTTTCATGCATTGGTATTGTGGTGCCCGACACCGGCTGCATAAAGGAACTGCAAGAGAGTCGAGTGACAGTGCATAAAATTTTGTTAGAGTAGTAAATTGGTGTTAGAGAATTATCTTTTTTTCATTCAGACGATAACAAAGTAGGTTAATTCTCATTTCCATGGACAACTAACTTTATAGTTTGGAATGATTTGCATACAAATTAGAAATACAAATAATTGTTTCAAAGTATTAACATAATAAAGTTAGTTATACACGCCTTTGGATTTTGAAATGTATCATCATACGGTGGCTTTCAATCTATGTTCTAAACTTCATAACATAATCATAAACAATAGCAATATGTTAAGAAGTTGACATAATGCAATAAATGTTAAAATAATAATTAAGGTACGTTACCTTTTAAAAAACGTCAATTCCTATTCCTTTTATATAGAAATCGAGTTTCACCCAACATATTATTGATAAGAACCACAAGTTTAATAGCATTGATGAAATTATGGCTATCTTAAACTTCTGCCATAAAAACCGGAAAATGGACACTCTTGAAGAATACGAAATATACAAAGAATTAAAAAATACACCTGATAAAGCCTTAAATGATAAACAAAAATTTAATTCGAACCCAGTTTTTAACCTTTTAAATAAATATTCTGTGAACACAGACATGTCGACATAAGGAGAAGGGGGGGGGGGATAAACTGATGATACCTAAGTCTATCCAAACTCTCGGACACACAGTATAGGACATGTCCTTTACGGATTCACAAGCGAGTGACAATATGACTTTTACTGTTTTAAATGTTTTGTGATGTGTTTTGTGTTCATCTAAGTGTTGTGTGAAATATTTTAACAATGTTCAGCTGAATGGAACTTTTGAAAGAAAGAAACTGAAAGAGATCGAATCCTTTCATCCACAAATAAACGGAATAAGGAATAGAAATTGATGTTTTTTAAAAGGTACGTACCTAAATTATTAGTCGTACACCCTATGACAAAGCTAAAATACCTAAAATAACATTTTTTAAATGTTAAAATGCGATTTCCATTGAACAAGATGATTTAAGTTGATAGTTTATCAGTTTAATGCAAATTTTTTGTTTTAACAGTAATAGTATTGAATTAAAATCAACTTTATCCAACTAGACAAATATCCGTGGCCGTCACCCGGATTCAAACTTGGGACCTTAAGTTTCAGAGCAAGTGCTTACTTGCTAACTAGCACGAATGTGATATCATATATATTGTATTTAGCCTTTCTGAAATAATCTTCTATATTATTTTGTTTTGTATCCTGTAGCATGCTTCAATAAAATTTAATTTGTTTAAATTAAATATTGATAAATCAAAATTGTCAGCAAAACTGCTTCCGACCCTAACCTCTTTTGGTATTTAAATAAACTTTAATATTTTTGTACATGTGTGTTGTTTTAAAGTTAACTATGGAAATAATTCCAAAGTAATTTTTTGAATGTTCATCTCAAAAG
Source organism: Philaenus spumarius (assembly GCA_018207615.1). Taxonomy (NCBI): domain Eukaryota; kingdom Metazoa; phylum Arthropoda; class Insecta; order Hemiptera; family Aphrophoridae; genus Philaenus; species Philaenus spumarius. Next base: position 332,873 of record JAGFPH010001093.1, on the reverse strand, counting down.
TTAAATAAGAATGCTGCATCAAAAGATTTGAATGTCAATATTTAAGTCCAAACAAAGCACTATTAGATTATGATCATGGGTTGCTGTAAGCCATCTTTACAAACAATAAAAAAACACAAGGCTGCTGCTAATACATGAATAGCTTGGGGAGGAGTTATATTCTGTGGTCTATGTCCCTCTGTGCCACCAGAAGTGAATTTTATTTTTTGGTTTTATTTAAAAGAACAAATGTTTATAACTTATCACTGCAAATTTGTTCAAAAGCAATACTGAAGACAAAATATCACATTTCAGTGCTACAACTATTAACCCTTTGCACTCTGGTAGGATTTTCAATATAAGTCCTCTGGGCTCGGATGGCCAGTAAGTGCTGGCCACGGCCATTTCTTTGTCAAGTATGAATTGTTGGTGAAAGTTACGTTCCTCTCAGATCGGATGGCCAGCAGTGCTGTACAAGTTAAAATCCCTCGAACGCCCGGATGGCCAGCAGGACTGGCCACACAAATGATCTGCGTTAATTTATTTTTAGTATTTTATTTTGTCTGGATTGTCCTGAAATCTAGAGTCCAAATTTTAAACTAACTAATTCCCGCTTTCTTTCTGGTCTGTGTTGTATCAAAACGTAGCAATATTCGTTACATTATAACCTTACCAGCAGGTTAGTTTTACGTTGCCGTGGTCTAGAATAGTGTTTTTAAATTTTGAAGTAATTTAATAGAACAAAAGTTAATTAGTTTATTATTGATTTTAAGTGTGTTTTGTTAACACTTTGAACCCTGGACCCTTAACGCATTGTCGTGTGTAGCTACCTGGGGGTTTTGGTAGAATTAAAAAAAAATTCTGTTACTTAGGCCCTAACTTATTTAAAAGTATAACATATTATATATCATTTTAAAGGCAAAAGAATAAGATTTAAGTAAATGTAAATACTTCAAAGGTTTATTAAAAATACAAAATGGTAAGAAATTATGAAAAATGATGAAAAATTGTAAAAAAAATAGCTACATAGTCCTGTAGTTTACAACAAACACTTTATTTACACTTTACAAACACTAAAAAAACATTTACGAACTATAAACTTTGCATAATTAAAATACCACTAATAAATAAAAAAAACTTACAACAAAATCAGAACTAATTTAAATAGCCTACACATCGTCATTGAGTTACATCGCTAAGAAAAAAAATGTTGATTACAGAATGCACACAGCTGATCAGACACCATCTGATATTTATATAATATTTTTGTTGGCCAGTGTTAGAAAAATTCCAAAGGCCAAAGACATACAAACTAAAACAACTAATAAACATGATGAGAATGCCTAAACCCAAATATATGCCGACTAAGCTGAGTTATAGAATTAAATAGAGTGACCCAAGGTATACTCGGGCTTCGGTAGCTGGCGCCGCGAACTTGGCCCGACCTATACTCGGGCTCAGGGTTCAAAGTGTTAACAAGTACTTGATTTTGTTTTATTTTAAATTACCAAAAATGTTGTTAGATAAGTTGTATACAATGGTTTATTTCATTCAATAAAATATATTATAACTTTATATTTACAGCTAAACCAAAAACTCACCAATAACAATATATCTACTTTTTTGTATGGCAAAATAAAAGAACCATCTCAACAATCCAACGTGCACGTTGCCGGAATAGTGCATGGACCTTCCGCTTATTACGACCTCCGCATGGAGTGAAATGTGTTTTGTGTATGTTTTATGTGTATGTGTCTGTATTTTTATTATTCCCGATGATGGCGGGTGAGTACCCGAAACTGCAGTAGAAAGGTAAGACATTACCAAAATAAGGATTAGTAGACTTTTAGTTATACTGAAAATAAAAGAGTTACTAAAAGCCCATGATATTGTTGAACAAGAACTAAATACCCACTAACAACATTTTAAATTGTAGTGAAAAATAATTCAGAGCTATTCACGCCGCAAGGTCAAGTTGGCGGCAGAGCTGACAACAGTATCGTAAGCGGCCAGTCAGGCTGGCCATCCGAGCTGTGAGAGTGTCTAATTCGGTAAATATTCAGAGCTGACTGAGAATATTGTATGGCCAGCAGTACTGGCCATCCGAGCGCAAAGGGTTAAACAAGGTTTATGTTCACATAAAGGTGTTGATAAATAGCTGTAAATTGGGGAGATTTTGTAGCATTTAGGCTATTCTAACAAATTAGTGTAATAAAGATAATTAATGTAAACACCAACTTCGATTAAATAATTGGATAATATATTGTATGGACTAATTCGTGACACTATTGTAAAAGCTATACATTTTACCCAGCTGTTATACAGAAATATCCTTTGATATGAATCTTTTAGTTGTTACATAGGATTTTTCAGAAGTTTTAATAAATTTATTCAATAGAAAGTTAAAATACATAAACCTTAGAAAAATACAGCTTTAAATCAGAATCAAGGTCGTAGGAAACTGCAAAAAAGAGAAAAGTTCTGAGGGTACAAACTGTACATTATATGTATATTAGGGGCCTACTGTATAAATACTTTGTGTTACTCATATTTTGACACTAATAAACAATTCACTGAAAATTCAGCTTATTAAAATAAAAGGGAAACATCTGAACACTGTCTGAGAGAATCCAAATCTATAACCTGTATGTAAGAGGATACATCTCAGTAGTGCATTCCTTAAAGCTACTATGACAAAGGGCACATTAACAAGAACCATTTTATTCTTCGCAAGAAGTCTGAATCTTGACCGGAATCAGCTTAGTTGGGTAGTTACAAAAGATCCACTTGGGTAGTGGTGATTGGAAAGACTATACAAGACCTAAACCCCAATAAAAGGACCGGACTAATGGTCTGATAACAAAAAGGTTGGTTTAATCAAAAATAGCTAAACTACTAATGTTAACCTCTAAATGTCAGTTACATTATCTGTCATTCATTAAAGAAAGGGCAAGTAACACTATTACATTAAAACAGTTATTATTCGCCCAGATCCAATAAACTGAAACAATAGATGATAAGTGGACTTAACAAAAACATTTTTGACGAACGACAGGCATAATCTTCAAATTTGTCTTCCAATCTTTTAACTTGTCAAATTAAACTTCAAAAGATTCAATAGTAGGTAATTTGTGTAAATTCAGAAAGAACCTATTGTTTTTGAAATTTGTTTTAAAAACATTTTCATCTGTCTATCACCCGTTTTAGTTATTATATAGCAAACATAAGGCCTACATTGATACCTAACCTAAATATTTAAAAACTAAAAAACCCAGGACTTAAAATATACTAGAACTGAGTAGAGAAAAAAACTGATAGGCCTAACTATACACATATTAAGTATGTGTATGTTGTCATATTCGACTATGAATAGTCAAGCTTGTCGCTTTTCTTGAAGGAGGGTTAGTGAAAGTGACCTTGTTAAAATTGTCGCAACATTCTCAAACTCAAAAAGTATGGATGTTTGTCTTCTTGCTTATCCGCCTTTCTTAGCTTTGTTTTTCTTTCGCTTGACACGTTTCGGGTAGACCCTATCGTCAGGGGGACCCCCATCTAGTGATGTAAAACGCCCGGGCGTTTAAATGTCGGGGCCATTGCCCAGGACATATGCCCAAATAAACGCCCAAAATCCATAAGCGCCCGGGCGTTTATCCAGTTAAAGGCTAATAAACCTAATTATTGGAAATTAATTTGAAGACCACTCTTCTAAATAACATTTTAAACCTCTTACTATACATAAAAGCCTATATTAAAATAAATAATTACTTGTATAATATGTTATTTTATTGGTAGGAAGTGTTGACTCTCACTTGTCAGCAAGGGGAAACATTTTGACTGAAAATAAGCTTTATAGGTTTGTTTTTACTAACAATATCTGGCTAATGTAAATATAGAATTATACATATGTAGGCCTATATTACACAAGAGGAATCAGTCTTAAATCATTATGGGCATAATCAATACTTGAGGTCTTCGTACTCAATTACTCAAGTGAAAAGTTAGTTGTTTTGGTTCTTTTTTGGTAAAAATTGGTAGGCCTAAGTAAAAACATAAATGATTGTACAACAAACATAATTATATATATATTTTTTTTAATACCAGTGTTGGACTATATAAAAGCAAAATTAAAATAATGATTTTATAAGTGCCTTTTCATGTTATTGAAATACAAACCTGTTAAAAAGCACTTTTTTATTAACAAAACCTTAATACTTAACTATAAATTCAATTATTCATTGATTCATTATAAATTTACCTTATGCACACATTTATGACTTCCAGAGTAGAAACCTGCTTAAATAGCAGTTAGTAAATTAGATATTATTTAACAATTTTGCAATAAAATGTTTATTCAAAACACCACATGGAAAATATTACAAGTTTTAGGGGTTTATTTTAATGGTTTAAGTTGTTTGTCAACTTATCTCTTAATAATGACCCCCTCCCTTAAAATTTTAATTTTAAACATTTTAAGAACACAACTAAGCACTGAAGGCAGTTAAAGATCAAAAACATGAACTATAATAAAACCTGCTTAAGTAGCAGTTAGTAAATTAGATATTTAACAATTTTGCAATAAAATGTTTATTCAAAACACTACATGGAAAATATTACAAGTTTTAGAGGTTTATTTTAATGGTTTAAATTGTTTGTCAACTTATCTCTTGATAATGACCCCCTTCCTTAAAATGTTAATTTTAAACATTTAAGAACACAACTAAGCACTGAAGGCAGTTAAAGATTAAAAACATGAACTATAATAATTAAAACATGAAATATAATAGTTAAAACTGCCTTAAACTAAATTTTTTATAAACGCCCAGTTTTTGGGCACTTAAAATCGCTTTGGGCAAATGCCCATTTTTAAATGACCAGCCCACTGGGCATATGCCCGGCCCACATCACTACCCCCATCGCTTCTGAAGATGGGGTCTACCCGAAATGCGTCAAGCGAAAGAAAATCAAAGCTAAGAAAGGCGGCGGATAAGCAAGAAGACAAATGTTTCAAGCATCTTAGCGGAAATAATAATAACAAATGTAGTGAGTATGGATGTTTATTGGATTTCAAATCATTTAGTAAAACAAACTATCCTGTTCATAAAAAAACCACTGTTAGAACTATTGAGCAAGTGCTTGGAAATTGGTTACTTTCCAGATTGCCTTAAAATATCCAAGGAGACAAATCCAACCATCAGAACTATAGACCAATCTCAATTGTTCCTATTTTTTCCAAATTATTTGAGTCAGTAATCTACCACCAACTGAGCTGTTACTTTGAAACAAATAACCTATTTATGAATGCTCAGTTTGGTTTTAGATCGGCTTTTAGTTGTAGCTCATGAATCAATGAAGATGACGACTTTGTCGCTGAAACAAGTTTGATTACTAAACGTATGTTTGTGAGAATTAGTGTATTGTTATTGTTTTTAAATATAGTGCTAATATTCTGTCTAGACTGTGAATGCAATCATGAATTTTAAACACAATTCTGCCGTGAGCATATGTAACCTTAGATGCTATGACTGTCATCATGTTAGACCTAAGTGCATTGGCAAGTAAAGCTCTGGCAATAGTACATAAGCCATGGGAATTTTTAAAGTATGATGGCACTATTTTCACGTTAAATTTATAAGCTTTTCATGTATTTAAGCCTGAAATAAGTACAAAATAATACTTCACTAGCTACGTATGTTTGCTTGATTTGTAGGCCCTATATACTAAGTCATGTTTATACCTGGGTTGGTGTATCATTTTATTGTTACATACTAAAATATTGGAATCAAATTAAAATTGCCATTTTCACTATGATAAATTGTAAACCCTTTAAGTCATTTTTGTTTAAAAACGGTCGTAGCATATACATTTGTTGCATAAATGAATTATGTACATTTAACCATCTCCATCATAGATTTAGGTTAACTGTAGGTTAATTTGTTTATCACCACATTTGAATGAGTTCCAAAATCTTCTATTAGTTTTATTTTGTAAATGTATTAAATCTGTAATATTTTGGATAGTAATTTAGGTTACATTGTGCCATCGAATAATACATTTGAAAATAAATTTTAAAATATGCAATAAATTAAAAATTTCATGTAGCCTTTAGGTGCAATAACAGTTAATTTTGCAATTACGTTACAATACAGCAGTTTCCTTTTAAAGTACAGTAAATTACAGAAAATGGTACACAAAGGTAGTGCAAGATCTACTACTGCGCACCCATAAACCACGGACCAGACGGAAACTAATAAAATTTAACCTAAGTCTTGTATCACGTAGAAAAGTACCTATATTGGTTTGTAGAGGTACTACGTCACTCGGCACAAAACAGTAGATACAGGCAATAAATTAATATAGGCCTACCTATTTTTGCTTGATCATAAGTTTCATTTTCACCATTTAATTATTTTGTAGAAAAGCTTGACATGGATTTCTCAGTTTTACGCAAACTAAGACTGCTATATATTTATAAGTTTTTAAAAATTTTGGCCTAGGCCTTTTTCTAGGATTTGTGATTTAAATGTGTAATTATCAAAGATAGCCTACTTGATTTGCTTTTTCGACAATTATGCTCTTTTAAAAGATTCAAGGTAGTAATTGAGGTAAAATTTACAGGTCGCTCGACAACATACTGTAGCTTGGGTGGAGGGTGCTAACCTATGTGCAAAAGAACTCTCTAAAATCATCCTACGAAATGGACAAACTTGTTATCTTTATTAACAGCCTACAAACATATTTTAACTCTAAGAAGTTTGTATATCTCTCTGTCGAAGATGTAGGGTTTAGTCTGGGACACCCAAATACTGTGCCTAAGTAACAAATATTCTGCTAGGGGTAGATCTACTCATTATTTATATGTTCTATTACAAGTATTTTAGTAACTGTTTGTAAAAACGATTTTTTTGCACGATACATTTTAAGTAGAAATCATATTTTGTTCGACTCTATAAAGTTAAGCCTACTTTTAGCATGGTCATGGGAAGGAACAACACATTGTGTATTATAGGCTATATGCTTTTATTCAGAAAATATACTATTTATTCACTGTCCTACTTATTATTTGTGAGCACTTTATTTCAAATCTGCATAAACAAAGTAAAACGTTTTATAGAATACATGTTTCACATATAGAAGCACTAGGCTATTGCGTTTTTTAACACTAGGAATAATGGACTAGGTATTATCATTAGAATTGTAGGCTATTTGAAAATATTTGTGGCAGATATAAGTTTTAGTGAAATTTGGAAAAGGAAAAGTTCGTAGAAGTTACTTCAGTTATGAGCTTTAAAATTGTTGGATGAAAAATTCTGTACTAAGCGTAGGCCTAGTTCCATCCAACTGCAAATCTCATTTCTAGCGTCAGAAATGTTTTAGTTTTGTCTTCAATTTTAAATGAAAAGTAAATGTTTCCAAATATAATCGGAACATAGTTACCTTCAATTCTTAGATGGAAAATATCAGTTCAAGCATCCTACAACGTAAACCAAACGTCTGCAAATTGCAATAATGGCGTCCACCTAGCTTGGCTTAGAAATGTTTAAATTCTTGGGTCTTATATTCTAAATCAAAAGTAAATTAACGTACTAAAGTATAATCTGAACTGAGGTCACTTATAGACTATGAAAATTTTTGTTAAACTTTCTGAAATGTGCAGGATTAGAATAAATAGAATCTGTCTGGGTTGTAGTCTCAACCGTCTCCAACGCAGGAACCAGCAAGAAAGGCAGACCGAAGCTGTGGAAAGCGTTAAGAGACAATTGTAAAGTACCATAATTAAATATTTAAAACCTAAAAAACCCAGGACTAAAATTTACAAGAACTGAGTAGAGGAAAACCTTATAACTATATACATATTAAGTATGTCCATGTAGAAGCCAAAATGGGGTGCAGTAAAAGTGTTTTAGGCCTAGTCTTTTTTAATTGATTATTAATTCCTTTACTTTTTAAGGTTATTGTTTACATAACCAAATTACGATCTAAGAGTTGTACCAAGTAGGCCTAATATCTAACAGATGTTATTGCAAACTTCAATAAGAATTTTTATCATGTCCGCTTGTTAAACTTATATGAATAAATAAATACAAGACAATAGGCACACAATACAAAACCAAAAATGGTACCGACACAAACATTTTTTCATGACTGCCGCGAGTGTATTCATAATAAATTATGTGTTATTTGACAAAAATATGGTAAATAGTTTCCGACTACACAGTTCTGTCACAAAATTTGACTATAACTTGCGATCAGAGGTAACACAATTGAAGTGGTAACATTTGACGGTTTTGTACGATGGGCAAACCGATAAAAATACGTTATAACAATATGCGAAAAAAAGTTCAATAAAAAGATCTACAACAAAGTGTGGCATAATGTACCCTAGCTATTAGTGGGTTTTTCATACAGCCTTAGTGTTGAAACATTAGTAGAATAAAGTGTGAACTTCGGGTGTTGTTTTATGATTGTATTTGTGACTGCAAAACAGCCTAGTACTCTGAAGTTAATTTCTATTATTTGTTTGATAGGTAAGTTATTAATTTTAATATAGTTTTGGTTGTAGGTGTAGTGTGACAATTTTGTCCGTATAACGATACAGATGAAACATTTTATGGTGTTACGTGTTGTCGTTCAAGTGGCTTAGGCTATTTGGTTTGATCTGTGGAATTGAGCAACAAAGATGCCTAGTGCTAATTAATACATTTTGAGCTTGACGAGAGAGGAACTATTTAATGATAATAACACTACACTAATTCCTGCACACATATGATTAATAATCAAACATGTTTCAACGACAAAATCTTCATCTTCAGTGATATATGGGCTACAACTACAAGTTATAATTTAAGATTCATGTTTTTTGGTTTCCAAGTCACAAATGTTTTAAATAACACTGACTTTTCTTAATTATGTTCCACCACGTGACTTCCTGTTTGAAATCGCACTTACGCGTTTCAGTGCATCTGCTCCATCTTCAGAGTATATAATCACTCACTATCGAGATCATTATACATTAAAATTAACAAATAATTACGGACAAAACATAACACATAAACATATAAATTACGTGAAAAACTACGTGCGTATCGTGTCAATGCCCTAGGACAACTGAAGTCTCATACCATATCTGGCGGCAGTGTTTATTTAAGATTTTGATCTTGGATTTTTATGGCGGTATCGTATAAGGTATTCGATGAGAAATTTAGCTGGTACTTACTGCGCACCCATAAACCACAGACCAGACGGAAACCAATGAAATTTAACCTAAGTCTTATATTACGTAGAAAAGTACCTATATTGGTTTGTAGAGATACCATGTCACTCGACACAAAACAGTAGATGCAGGCCTAAAATTAATATAGGCCTACCGTTCTATTACATGTTGTTGAGTAGGCTCCGCAAAACGTGCGAAGCTAGGAAAACCGAGCTTTAGTAGACCTGTTAGTGAAAATGAAGACTTTGTCATTGAAACACGTTTGATTATCAAATTCAACTGCATGAGAATTAGTGTTGGGCGCAACTTTACTATTCAACTCTAGGCTAACCTATGGCAACAGAAATGCAAAAATAATAATAAAAAAAACCTAAAATATTCTAACTTAACCTGTTTAGTCACAGTAGGCCTATGTTTACCTGTATTCAACATTTAACAGTAGAATGTAAAACAACATCGTTGTCTGCAAAAATATTAGGCTAGAGTCGAATAGTTAAGTTACGCTTTTCTTAGTTTTACGTAAACTAAGACTGCTATAAAAGTTTTTTTTTAATTTAGGCCTAGGCCTTTTTGTAGGATTTGTGATTTAAATGTGTCGTTATCAAAGATACTTGATTTGCTTTTTCGACAATTATGCTCTTTTAAAAGATTCAAGGTAGTTGCCCGGGGTAAAATCTACAGGTCGCTCGACAACATACAGTGGCTTGGGTGGAGGGTGCTCTATATATGAAGTTGTAGGGTTTAGTCTGGGACACCCAAATACCTAAGTAACAAATATTCTGCTAGGGGTTGGCCTACTCATTATTTATATGTTCTATTACAAGTATTTTAGTAACTGTTTGTAAAAACGATTTTTTTGCACAATACATTTTAAGTAGAAATCATATTTTGTTCGACTCTATAAAGTTAAGCCTACTTTTAGCATGGTCATGGGAAGGAACAACACATTGTGTATTATAGGCTATATGCTTTTATTCAGAAAATATACTATTTATTCACTGTCCTACTTATTTTTTGTGAGCACTTTATTTCAAATCCGCATAAACAAAGTAAAACATTTTATAGAATGCATGTTTCACATATAGAAACACTAGGCTAGGCCTATTGCGTTTTTGAACACTAGGCATAATGGACCGGAAGTAGGCCTATTATCATTAGAATTGTAGGCTATTTGTAAATATTTGTGGCAGATATAAGTTTTAGTGAAATTTGGAAAAGGAAAAGTTCGTAGAAGTTACTTCGGTTATGAGCTTTAAAATTGTTGGATGAACAATTCTGAAGTTAAGCGTACCCTAGGCCTAGCTCCATCCAACAGCAAATCGAATTTCTAGCGTCAATATTAAACTGTTTGAAGAAATGTTTTAGTTTTGTCTTTAATTTTAAATGAAAAGTAAATGTTTTCAAATATAATCGGAACTTAAGTACCTTCAATTCTTAGATGATCAGTTCAAGCGTCCTACAACGTAATTCAAACGTCTGCAAAATGCAATATGGCGTCCATCTAGGCCTAGCTTGGCTTAGAAATGTTTAAATTCTTGGGTCTTATATTCGAAATCAAAAGTAAATTAACGTACTAAAGTATAATCTGAACTGAGGTCACTTAGATTATGAAAATTTTTGTTAAACTTACCAAAATGTGCAGGATTAGAATAGATAAAAGTCTGTCTAGGTTGTAGTCTCAACCTTCTCCAACGCAGGAACCAGCAAGAAAGGCAGACCGAAGCTTTGGAAAGCGTTAAGAGACAATTGCAGGTACCCCCCTCTAGCCCAAATACTTGGAAGGGTTTGATTGGTCCAACATAAATTTGAAATATCAAACGGGTTTGTTTAGATTCAAACAGTCGTTTTCGATAGTTATATTTTCTGTTAAGTTGTATAACTACTGTATTTTGTCTAGCTAAGTTTTTTTTAAAATAAACATTGATTGTCCATATTGTTATTATTTAGTTGTGAACTAAATTTCTGTTAGACAGCGATAGTTTACATTTTTACTGAAAACATAAACTGCACCGACTTGGAACGACTTTCAGACAAGGGTTTACTCGTAATTTTTTCAGTACCGGAACGCTGCCGGAAATTTTTTAAAATTTTCACTTCTAAAACTCCTATTTTACGTATCTTTGCCGAGTTTAAGGGTGCAGATAATATACTTACTTTTATAAGAAAAGTACACATGAATATGTGACTATTTTCGTACTTGTATATAGCACAGCAAATTTTAGAGACACATACTATTTTAAGGGGTATGTTCTACTGAAAATACTAAATTGACCAATTTTAACCATATCATTCTGATTTTTGTTTTACTTGCTTATAAGAGGTTAGATAAGTACTGTATTATATACTGTCAAACTCAAAATATTCGTATATATATATATATATATATATGGGGGGGGGGGGTCAAAATTACTAAATCATGATTTCTCTAAAACTACTGAACGTATTGGAATTAAATTTGGTATGTATCTTCCTCTAGGGCCGTAAGTGCTGATAAGAAACGGTTTCAAAATATTTGAAATCTTAGGGGGGTTTGGGCGGATCAAAGTTACTAAATCACGATTTCTCCAAAACCACTAAACGGATTGGAACCAAATTTGGTGTGTAGCTTCCTTAAGGGCCCTAGGTGCACGCTAAGAAAGGGTTTAAAAAAAATCGAAATTTTAGGGGAGGTTTCTGGGGGTCAAAGTTACTAAAAATCCCCATAAGAAATACATAGTGTAATATATTTATTCATATAATATATTTTTTGTTAATATACATTTAACTTTGATTTGTCTATCCGTGCAAAGCCGGATCGGGCCAGTTAGTGAAGATATATATTTTAGTTTTTTTTAATGAAATATTCTTCATTGTAAAATTTATTTTGATGATTATGTGTTTACTACACTTTATTTTTTGAATTTCTTTATATATGTTTTATGTGCGTGGGTCGCGGCGCCCCTTGCATTGCGGTGGTGTTATTTACACCACTGCTTTGGAGAATTACTTATACCGAGGTTGTTTTAAACAAATTTTAAAAACTACTTCAAGTTTTTAGCGCTACTATTTCTCCAGTCGGACGTGCTTCTAACTGTAAAGTACTAGTGGTGATTCCTGAACAAGTATGATGTAGGCCTATTTGTTGTGCTATTAATAAAATTTTCTTCTTAAATAATTTCACTGAAGAAAGACAGTAAATAATGTATTATTTCATTATTAAAAATGTTATGTTAATATTGTTTTAAAATATAGAGAATTTTGGTAGTTAAATCGCCTAATTTTGTAGTTATTACTGCACCTAAAGTTTTGAGTCAGTGGTTTTCTAATATATGGTTGAGTCTAACCAACACCAGAATACAAGGGCTAGACCAGTCTGCCAAGGAAAGCGTTCCCGTCACTGCCACTGTGATGACGTCACGGTGGTAACGCCTGCTCCATTCCCACCGCTTCTCATAAGTATTCTCTGTTACAATAATTTAAATTTCTTAGCAAAGCTGTAACATTTTTATGATGTGCTCTTCTTTAGTTTTAGTATTGACACTACACAAAACAATAAATAAATAGACTGTAAATAATTAGTTTAAAGATGTAAGAAGAAGGCAGGGTTACAATAAAACTAACTAATTCGTAGGGAATAAACTGATGTAGTGTACTAATGTTAGCATTCTTTTAATTTGATTCTCTGAAAACTAAATACGAAATTGAACAAAATGTGCCACATTATTGAAAATAATTGTATTTATTACAATAAACCACTAACACTTGAATGTCATACTGCAGTTTAATAAAACATGTGTAATACTTATAAAATAAAACACATAAAAGTTATAAATACTTACACATAATGAGTAGCTTATATGCGGATATGCACATAACGTAATTACTGCTGGCATAAAATATTTTTTAAAAAACTAAAACTGCTTTATAGAAATTTTCCTTCCCTACGCCTTAGGTAATAGTTAATTTAATAGTTGAATTTAAACAATTGAACTAGTTAAATTTAAATTGACACTGTGCAATTTAATTTAGTCTAGAAGTTTAACTTAAAATTATGTTTTATTTTTATTTTTTTATCAATAATTTTATTACTCTAGGTTTAAATTTGATTATAATTATTTGTATATTATATATTTATTTACATCTAATTAATCTGACTATGTTAAGCGCATTTTGCTAATAAAGATGTTTTTAAACATTTTAACTTTAAGCTGCAGAAGAAATTACTTGAGGACCTTGGTAACTTTTTCACATAAAGTAATCTCGCTTGCAACTGTTACATTAATAATAAAATTTTTTAATGTTTATTTTAATTTGAAGCTGATTACTTAAAATTTGTTGTTTTTAAATTTTGAGTTATCAATAATTACCGGTACTCTAAGTTTAAATCTTATTATTATTTATATATTATATATTTATTTATTTATATCATATCGTCCTGAAAATGTTTGTTTTAATGAATTTTGTTAGTAAAGGTGTTTCTTGGAATAATCAAGTAACGTTGCAGACAATATTACTTGATAATCTTGGTAACATTTCATAAAGTAATCTCGTCTGAAACGTAAAATTAAATAAATAAATACCTTGCTAAACATATAATTTAGGTGATTGTGTGTATTGTATAATTTTTTAAAGAAATTCATGAATGTCTCTTCGAGAAAATTAGCATTGAATATGTGTCAAAAGGCGAAAGTCTTGCGGAATTATATACCTTCTTTAAAAACGTGTACTGAGCAGAATAATTACCTAATTACTCACCAAACTTGGTAAACATATAATTTAGGTGATTGTGTGCATTGTATACATTTTTAAAGAAATTCGTGGAATGCCTCTCCGAGAAAATTACCTTTAAATATGCGTCAAAAGTCGAAAATCTCCCGGAATTATATACCTTCATATACTAAAGGTGATTCTGTGCATTGTATAAAGTACCTGGGCGACCGAACATTACCTACTTGGTATTTTTTTTATTGTTTTTTTTAGGAAAATTTATGTAGCCTAAATACAAATCGCATACTGAATAAATATGAATATTTTTCGAATTTACGTACATATGAACTGTTTATCCTATACTCTAATTAGAAATAAAAATTCTTCAACAGATGTCGTTCTCCACAAAAACCTATCTTAAAGGTTAGACATTTAAAAAATAGTTTTAAGCTTGAAATCAGCTGATAATGGAAATAATGTAGGAAACTGCTGATTACTGTTATTATTATAGTCAATAAAAATATGTAAAGATTTTAAAATCCATAAGCCCAGTGTTAAAACATTTCAATTTTCAAATGAGTTGTTTAGAAAAATACGAGTTTTCCTGAGGTAGTGGTTTTCACCAATCGATTTTTTAGACCCAAAAGCCTCTAATCCCAAACTTTCAGCAAAATCCTTCCGCTGGATCTCGAGATTGCTCGTACAAACAAACAGACGCTGCTCGTATTGGAGTAAAGGATTTTTCAAGAAATTTGTGATATGCCTCTACGAGAAAATTAGCCAAATATGCGTCAAAAAGGCGAAGATCTCGCTGAATTATATACCTTCTTTAAACACTTGTACTGAACAAAATAATTACTCAATATTAACCACACTTGGTAAGCATATAATTTAGGTGATTGTGTGTATTGCATAATTTTTTAAAGAATTATCGCCTGCAACGTTATATCAAATAACAAGTGAGAGCTAAGGCGAACCGTGCTTACGCGGCGTGTCATGGTACCAGAGTGACGTCACATAGGAGGGGGGGGCGAGAGGAAGGTTGGGTCAGTCGGCGAGCGTCAACATCAAAGGAGTGGACCAACATAGCCCTGAACCAACACAGCACTTTAAAAAACGTGTGCCCAGTGTTGCATATTAACAGGAACTGACATTTCAAGAATTACTAATTAATTTCTTCGACAACCACTGTATTATAATTATTTGTTTATTTGTCATTTTTACGATTAACATACGCAAACTTTAGTTGTCAATTTAAATATTACTTATCATTAAAATTGTAATACGCAAACATTAGTTGTTTAGGTTAAAATGTGTTTATTGAATGTACAAATCGACCAATGTTTCCCATCCTTTGAACTTTTACCGACCGACTCAGCCAATTCAGGCTCTGACCGTTGAAATTGTTGGCAACATTGCCGGGCGACACGAGTCGGTCGATAATCGCTCTATGTGTAGGCTACTTACCTTAAAACGTTTACGTTTACAGACGTAACTATAGTTCCGTTCACATTTCTGTAGTTTGTGTCTGTGTTGGTTTAGGACAAAGAGGCATAGAATTCATGAGTTGTTCACCCTTTCTAAAAAAACGTATGCGTAGTGGCAAGGCCGAAATACTGAAATTTAGTAGTAAAAATGAATACTAGGTTTAAAAAGTGCAAGTTAAATTATAAAATAGACAACACAACAGGGGATCCATCAACATATTTTGCATCATTGAGCATATCATGCATACTGATAATTAGATTTGCTAGATTAAACTACAACGTACAATACACGTGGATGCAGTAGGTTACAGCCTTACTCTCTTATAAGCTTGATCTGATCTATTAAATAAGAAAACTATGAAGGTTCAATAAAAATACTTTACCCTAACAAAACAAAATCATTCATCATCCTTACATCTTATAATATTTTACATGGGTAACTATATCAAAATTTTAAAAATAAGCATGGAAATTGATGTTTAACACGTTCAATGCTAAGCAAATTTCGTATTTCCGGAGCGGATCTTTTATTTTTATATTTATATCCTAAATGAGAAGAAATTACTTTATTTTTGAAATTTCTACGTAATAATCACTAATATTTTAAAGCGGACGCACATGTGAGTCCATAGCACATAGGCATAAAATTGGCGTGCGAAGCACGCAATGCTATGTGTTTTGAAAATACTTCCAACATGTGGGTTGGCGTCGGCCGCTTCTCATAGTGTTCAGTGTCAAGCTCACATGTGCGTCCTTATCAGTGAACGTGCTAAAAGGGTTAAAATTCAAATCCCTGATCCTGACCTGAGCCCCCCCCCCCCCCGAAAATTTTTCCTGGCTATGGTCTTGCGTAGTGGTATATATTAACAGGAACTGTCATTTCAAGAATTACTAATTAATTGCTTCTACAACCATTGTATTGTAATTATATTTTTATTTGTGATTTTTAGAATTAACATACGCAAACTTTAGTTGTTATTTTGCATTTAATATTATGCATCATTCAAAATTAAAATACGCAAACATTAGTTGTTTAATTTAAAATGTTTTCATTGGTCACAAGCCGTATGTTCACATTTAAAAACTTTAAGTTGCCCCACAAGACCCACGTGGGGAGGGGGTGGTGAATGAAAGTTTGTAAAAGTAGTTGCTAATCATACAAAGACATTCCCAAATTTTCACCTTTCTACTTTCCGTTGCCTAAAAGTTACAGACGGAGCCCCATACTTTTGGACCAGCTGAATATTAACCCTATAGAAACAATGGTGGTACGATATATTTGACTATGTACGTTGTACATACCGTTCATGATTTTAAGATTAATAAAATGATCGCTAAAGTCTACAATAAAATGATATAATATGACTTAAGTAACATGGGCGCCCATAGTGATATTTTCTATGGGGGACTGGACCGGGGTATGGGGCTTATTGTCCGCGAGAGGAAAGAAATCCCCTGAGCTATTGCCTATTCAAACATGCAGGCGCTTATCTGAGTCGGCGCTAAGCTCACGTTGCACACGGCATTCTGCTATCACAGCTCGCCGACTGCCCCAATCTTCCTCTCGCCCACCCCCCCTCTTATGTGACGTCACTGTGGTGCCATGACGCGCCGCGTAAGCACGGTTCGCCTTAGCTCTCACGTGTTATTTGATCTAACGTTGCAGACGAAATTACTGACACTATAATTTAGTAATATATTATGTGTTGCGTTGCAGTCAAGTTACTAGCAGACCGTTTTAGCAAGGTATTTATTTATTTAATGATACGTTGCAGACGAGATTACTTTATGAAATGTTACCAAGATTTGTAAGTAATATTGTCTGCAGCGCTACTTGAATATTCCAAGAAACACTTTTACTAACAAAATACATTAAAACAAACATTTTCAGAATGATGAGATATAAATAAATAAATATATAATATATAAATAATAATAAGATTTAAACTTAGAGTTAAATTATTATAAAGTTTAAATTATTTAAACTCTATACTCATATTATAAAGAGGTAAAGTTTGTTTGTTTGTTTGTGTGTTTGTTTGTTTTTATGTAGGGGGTAATCTCTGGCACTACTGAACCGATTGAAAATATAGGTTTACTAATAAAAAGCTACACTGTCCCTGAGTAACATAGGCTATAATTCATTTCGGTAAAAACCTCTTTTTGTTTCAATATTTGTAAATTTAGTCGGAAAAAATCTAAGGTTAGGCCCAGAATGATAAAACAACACGTGTATTTACATTTATCACCATAGCAACGAATTGAATAAAATAAGATAATATAGCCTCAATATTTATATTAACAGCTGATTTCAAAATTTGTATCAATTATTTTTGTATTCTAGCTTTTAGGTTAGGGTTTTAAAGTGTAGACCTGAGCATTGCTGGTTCTTTTAACCATTATCAACTGCTGTTATAAAATATAAGAAATAATTTGATTTGATCATTTAACATTATTTACCATCTTAGTTTTGAGGTTATTATTAATACTACACCTTTATTATACACTAGCTGACCCGTACGGCGTTGCCCGTGGTGGTTGGTATTTTCAGTCTTTTTAACATAATTGTATTCTTTTTAAGTGTTCAATCAGTGAGTGGTATTTGGCTTATATATATATATATATATATATAGATCTTAAATAATAAAAGCACTATTGTCATAATAATAAAAGATCTGAAATTATGATTTTAGTAAATTTAATCCCCCCCAAATCCCTCCTAAAATTTCGAAATGTTTCATACCCTTTCTTAGTGAGCACCTATGGCCCTAGAGGAAGTTACATACCAAATTTCATTCCAATCCGTTCGGTAGTTTTGAATAAATCGTGATTTAATAACTTTGATCCCCCCCAAACCCCACTAAAATTTCGAATTTTTTAAAACCCTTTTTTAGTGAACACTTATGGCCCTAGAGGAAGCTACATACCAAAATTAATTCCAATCCGTTCGGCAGTTCTGAAGAAATCGTGATTTAATAACTTTGATCCAGAAAAACCCCTAAAATTTCGAATTTTTTCAAACCCTTTCTTAGTAAGCACCTA
>JAGFPH010001093.1:287173-308118 GCA_018207615.1 Philaenus spumarius | reverse complement strand
GGGGGGGGGGGCAATTGCCCCCTTTGCCCCTCCCCCCATGGATCCGCACCTGCCTTTGCCCCATATCAATTTTACTAATTACTTATGTTTTATAACTTAGATTGAGTGACCTACTGGATGAAATCCTTGTAAAAAATAATAGAGGTATCATCTTTAACATTTCAATGTTATTTAAATGGGGAAAAGTTATAACTTTGATTGACCATTATGTTGGGTAGGGTCAACATACAGACCTCCGGTTTGCCCCAATCTTCTTATTTTATCAAGGCCTTTAAAATGAGGTATCACTCAATAGGGGTTCTCATTTAAAATTTTTGACTTACCCTCAAAATACCCCATTTTTGGGGGGAGGGGTTGAAATTTACGATACGCCAAAAAACTCCATTTTTTCGTGTTAACAATCCCCAAAGCAAATCTGTCTATTTCCATTAATAAAAAAAATAATAGGGGGGGAGGACTTTAAGACACCTGGTATGTCTGTACTTAAAGTTTTATGATAAAAAATAAACAATACAAAATTATTTAGACAGGAAAATTTTATTAATATACATTTTTTTTAAAAGGTGAGGATGAATTTCAAAATTTATCTCTGGGGTGGATGTAGGTCTAAAATTGCTTAAGCTGTCACCGCTACAAATTTTGTTTTTTAAATTAGATATATTTATAAATTAATGTTTATCAGGAACTGGGTTAACACAAATTATTTATGTAACATAAAAGTTTGACCGAAGCCTTTCAGTCTGCTCCGGCAGGTCACTCAATATGAATGTTGTAAGCTTATTGTTGAAATATCAGGAGTGATTTCATCTATTTTCACAATATTTAAAAGTTTTTCATTATTTTGTTGATGTTCGAAATCGATTGAAGTGATTTTTAAATTTGTATCTGGCATAAATTACGACAAATAAATGAAAAAGTAAATGTTTTCTACTCTTGCCTACTATACTGAAACTTTTATACATTTTAAATACTTTGGTAACTTGAATTTGGAACTAAAGAAAATAAATCCGGAGTGCCAGACTTCCAATAGGCCTATCTGGCAAGAACTGATCTCTGCGTTCGGACTAAGCTAGGCTAGCTTACACTGCGTACGCTAGCCATCATGGGCGCCGATACCTATAGCAGAGGGGGGCCACGGCCCCCCTAGCTCCCAGGGAAAGGAAAATATGTTTATTATTATTATTAATGCAATCTGTATTGAAAATACTCCCAATACGAGGGTTGGCGTGCGAAGCACGCATTGCACTCTATATTGAAAATATTGCCAATACGAATATTTCCAATTGCGAAGCACGCAATGCATTGTGTATTGATAATACTCCCAATACGAGGGTTAGCATGCGAAGCACGCAATGCATTGTGTATTGAAAATACTCTCAATACGTTGGGTTGGCGTGCGAAGCATGCAATGCACTGTGTGTTGAAAATACTCCCAAAACGGAGGTTTGCGTGCAATGCACTGTGTGTCGGCCGCTTCGTATAGTGTTCAGTGTCAAGCTCACATGCGCGTCCTTAGCAGTGTATGTGTGAAGCATCATACCCCGGTTTAGCCCCCCCCCCCTCTAGAAAATATCATATGGGCGCCCATATGTTCCATGCCATTCTCTGTAAGGTTGCTACATTTATAACAACTGCAAATTATAGTTACCTATAAAATGATGAATCTGTCCGTCTTGTAACTTCTTTTATACTCTTAATTTACGCGTTTCGGGGCCGTGGTCCCATCATCAGAATGAAAAATGAAAAATCACTCCATTGGAGGTCGTTAAATGTTACAAAAAACACAAACACATAAAAAGACACTACACACGCACACGTATAAGAACGACACATATGGTCCTCATTTGCGAGGTTAACTTTAGAAGCGCTACGTTATCTGCCGCTCGAGACACTGATGTCAATGAATACAGAATACTTTAAGAAGCACAGGGGTATAGGGAAAAAGTCTACGCTTTTCAGCGACTAGAAGACAATAGTTGGGCGACTCACGAACAGGAGCGCTAGCAGCAAAGCTTGACTGTACCAGACCCTTTTGATCCGGATTGTACAAACAATATTTCTCTCTCACTTCCTCCGCGTAAAACTAACATTTGCAACTTTTACTCACTACCCCTGTCAACAACGGACCCCTTCCTAGTTACTCGGTGTTTGACACCAGCTATGTGTTTCTTTGAATATAGTTTAGAATAAGTAATTCAATTAAATTAAGTTATTATTAGTATTTTGGTTTATTTTGTTTTTAAGTGATTATGTCCAGCGGAATTAAGTGTCATTATTTGCAGTGTCCTAATAGTAGTGTAAAAAATCCGGATTTACATTTCTTTAGATTTCCTGTGAATGATAAGGAGAGGTAAGATCACTGAGACTAATCTTTTTTAGAGGTTAAGATCAGTTTAAAAAAAGACAATTACATCGTTTGATAATTTTCCCTTTAAATCATCCTTTTATTAAAACTTGTGTGGTATATGTTTTTAATATATGTTTATAGTAAGCTGTAATTTTATTTAACTTAAAATAAAATAAAGGTGTTTTTAACAAGTCGTGGATAAAACTCATTTCTCAATGCACATTTATCAATGTTTAGATGTTTCAGCTGTAACAGTTGCATAATTTAATAATGTAGTCCATTTAAAACCTTTTATTAAATTTAATATTTGTAAATTTGTATGAATTGTCATGTTCGGAGAATCTTAAGATTAATTTTGCTTTTTTAAATACTATGCAGATTTTACCTGATTCATGTATAGTTTATTTTTACGAAAATAGGAAATTATCTCTTTGCCCTCGTTTTGCCGTCGTTATATATAAAACTGTGAACTTAACTGAACCTGTCAAAAGATCCTTTTATTAAAACTTGTGTATATGTTCTTAATATATGTTTATAGTAAGCTGTAATTTTCTTTAACTTAAAATAAAATAAAGGTGTTTTTTACAAGTCGTGGGTAAACACATTTCTCAATGTTTAGATGTTTCAGCTGTAACAGTTGCATAATTTAATAAAGTATATCTTAAAACTGACATATTAATTATTTTAACTAATTCATAACACTATTATAGCACCAGTTTATTAAAAAACTTAATTATTATATTACATACAATTGTGTTAAAATGTACAACACTACTTTTATTATAATACTTTTGTCATTTATTTAATGTTTGTAGTATAGAATTTATTATGTAATTTAAAACTATTTTTAAAAGTCAACACGTTATTGGTCGTTTTACCACTAGTTAAAATTGCATGTGCAATGTTCAGGTGTCATGTACGTGTAAATAAATTAAAGATTAAGTCCCATAAATAGTGATTTATTTGAACACCTAAAGGAAAACATATAGGCTAAGTTATTGTAACAAGAACTAAAAGAATATTTTGTTGACAATAAATTTGGTATAGTGTGTGTTAGGTTATAAGGTTTGTATCTGGGACACGCACAGTTTTAAGAAGCACCTCAGTAGCGTTGTTGGTTATGCTATTGCACAATAATAATTGTCAAGACAGTTTTAAAGGGATGTAAAAAGCGAAGGTCATAAGACGGCCGAAGGCAAATTGTAGTTGTGATGCAGACGGGGAGGGGGCTGTCTCATACGACTGCGCTACTCTCTAGTGGATGTTTCTTGAAGTAATAGTTGCAGATTTGGCGACTTCAGCACAGCCCGGTGGTAGGCCGCTTAACTATTTTTTTGCGTAGAATTTTTAACATGGAGCCTGTGCTTCTTAAAGTATTCTGTATTCATTGCTGATGTACACAATGGAGCACTGGTATACTGGAAGCTAAGAGGTGGGGATATCAGAAGTCCTATCTGTCTCCGGACTATGTTGGAACTCAATGGCCGTGTCATACAAGTAATTCGATTTAAAAAATAGTTGGTCGTTCAATACATTATTTGGGCTGTTCTTGTGTGCCTTATATATTTCGAACTCCTCTGACGCGTCCATAAATCTACCCTTCTTACAAATATGGAGAGGCTTCATGTTATGTTCGAAATTAGTATACCTGTGGTTATTATCGACTATATGTTGTGCGAATTTCGACTTCATGTCACGTAGGTTCCTTTGAGGCAAATGCTCCTTGTAGCGTTCTTCGAACGTTCTGCCCGTCTGCCCAATGTAGAAACTATCACAATCACTACAGCCTAGTTTGTAAACGCCTGACTTTTTGCTTTTGGCTTCTGATGATGGGACCACGGCCCCGAAACGCGTAAATTAAGAGTATAAAAGAAGTCACAAGACGGACAGATTCATCATTTTATAGGTAACTATAATTTGCAGTTGTTATTAGTAAAGTGACTTGGATACCGTAACATGGAATTTAAAATGCTACATTTATTGTTTAACATGGGTTTTGATGCAAGTTAGGCCAGTTAGATATCTGCGAGAGTACGCTAACCCTCTAAGATTATCTATGTTTATCGAGAAAGCCTGCTTGCAGACTACGGCGAGAGTACGACAGGTCATATTTATGATATAACCTTACAGACAAATTTTTGGGCTGACGTCTGATGTAGTGAGCGCTTAACATTATAATACTTCCATCTTTTTATCAAATATGTCGCCTAGTTAAGGCAGTATGAAACACACTCGCTACTACGATTTTAATTAACCTAGATAAGCATTGTGAGGGTGTGGTGTGTTATTGAGTTGTGTGGGGGGGGGGGGGGATTTGTGCGCCTAAAACTGCCTACACATACAACATCGACAGTAGTCCGAAACCGAAATCCGCTTGGCTAGCGAACAACAAATGCAATCTTAGTAGTTACTATAGAACTGTATCGGTTTTTATCCCTGTCTGCTCGATCTTTAGTAACTCAAAAAGCTCTCATCCAATTCGCATCTTATTTTATTCAAGTCTGAACAGGATTTAGGTATAAACCTTAACCTCTATACATAAAAATTAATGTTTCCTTGCTTCTTTGCATCTTTGCTTCTTTATCTTTGTCCTCTATAGACTCAAAAATTATTCGACCGATTTCACTAAAATTTCACATATTAATGTCATATTTAGACATTACAATTTCTACAGTCTAATGGTTTGAAATGGGGTTGCTACCCTATACAATAAATATAAATTGACCTGACCTCCTACAAGCTATAAAATTCAAATTGTGGAACATTATTAAAATGATATAAAAATACCATTTACAATTCGATTACTTAAGTCAAAGAGAGGAAATGGAATAACTACCATTTAAATAATTAATCATTTATACTGCATTATACAGCATTATACTGTATTATTAAGTATGCGAAAAATAGTGATCATTATAATGTAAGCAGTATTTATTTAGTGACTAGTGATTTTAAGTGAGGTATTAGTTTATGCACTCTACATATAATTACAAGAATTCAATATGTAAGGGAATATTGAATATAATAGGGAATATAATTATATAGGGAATATAATTTTTATAATAATAATTATTAAAATGTATTAACTATGCAACATTATATTAAGTATGCGAAAAATAGTGATCGTTATAATATAAGCAGTATTTATTTAGTGGCTAGTGATTTTGAGCGAGGTATTAATGTATGCACTCTACATAGAATTCTAAGTATAATTCAATATGTAAGGGATAATTATATGGTATTATAATAATTATAATAAAAAGGGATTAAACATTAGAATCATTCTTAGAATTCTATGTAGAGTGCATACACTAATACCTCACACAAAATCATTAGTCACCAAATAAATACTTCTTACATTATAATGATCACTATTTTTCACATATTTAATGTAATTATAATTATTAATTAATATTATAATTATTATATTATAATTATGCAATTTCAAAATATGATATAATATTTTTTGACAATATATTGACTTGTGTAATTTGTTGACCTTTATTCTCCTCCAATATTAATACTGATAAAAATATAAATCGGTCATAGAAGTTATCACTTCCCAGGTTTGAACTTAAGCTCACCCAATTTTTTTTAATGATTTTTGGTGCAAAGATTTTTTTTTTATCCTTTGTGATGTATATAATATATATATTGGTCATTAAAACGGAGAATATTACATAAGTTTTTTAAAATTACAACACTAATAAAAATGTTAATATAACTTTATATACATTGTTTATTGTCATTGTAAATTAAAACATACACAGAAATACATAAAAACATAGTTGTTAACGTTTTATTCATGAAATGACTTGAAATGGTTCCTTGTCTTTGTAATGCATAGATGCACTTTGCATTTTGAACAAAAAAAAGAGTTTTCTTTTGGCATTTTTTGGTGTTTGATTCGTTGTCCATCTTTGCTATCGTAAAATGCAGGTAAATGATCTACTCTGTCTCATCGTACATCTACAATAGGTCTGGTTTCTACAGTATTTGCTCTGGCATGTTGTAGGACCGGTGGTGCGACTTGTGTGGGTGTATGCTACTGTTCAAATAATAGGTCAAATACTGTTGCCTTGTCTACATATTTATTATCTACCATAAAGGCATTCACAACACAGCAAACCACGAACAACAAAAGCTATAAAACAAAAGAAATCAAGAAAGCCAATGTGGAAATCAGCTGGCATTTCCAGGCTAATGAACAACCACTAGGCAGTAGGGCATCCAGGATTTAAGTTTGGAGGGGGGGGGGCAGGCCCGGACTGGCTCATTGAAAAGGGCGGTGGACAACCGTCGCCGAGGGCGCCCACGCCCATATATATACATATCAAAACCTTATTTTTGTAATTATACAGGGTGTCTTTGTGAAACTAAAAATAGGTGTCTGTAATAAAACATAAATTAAAATTGAACAATTTGGAGTTTTTCTAGTCAATAGTTTTAATGGAATTTTCCTTTGAAATTGTTAAATGGCCGCCATTTTTATATCTATTTACCAATTTTTGCAATTAAAATGTCATTCGATTTTAAATGAAAAGGGCTTCAAATTTAGTATCTAGTAAAATTTGTTTTAGTAGCTGGTTTTCATGGAATTTGACTTAAACAATTTTAAATTGCCGCCATTTTGAAATTTGATGAGTATGATCAAAGATATTTTTGTAAAATGTTTATGGCTATAGAGTTAAAGTGTACACCAAGTTTCGTAAAAATATCTCCAAGGCATTTTGAGTTATTAATTTTTTTTTTAATACAAAATGGCGGATTACGGCTAAACTAAACCGAAATCCAAAAAATGTTATACTACATTTTCGACTTATTTTTGCATTTAGAATCTGAATCTGCATAGCCCGCTACAAAAACAACTACAAAAATTGTTAAATTTAAAAAGTTTTATGCTAATTTTGGTTGGTTGTAGACAATTACCAAGAAATTGTGTTTTTAGTTTTTTGTCGACAACTCGGTTATCCTTTGACCTACTGAAACTACAAAAAAAGCATTTTGTCTGTCGTTAAAAAAGGGTGTACATGTTTTGTAAAGTTAACGGTTTTCAAGATATTTCACGTTAAAAATTTGTAACGGCCACCATTTTGAAAATTATAAAGTAAATTCTTTGTGTTTGGTAGGCCTACACTTGTTAATCGTAACATATAAAATGCTTATTCCAAATTTGAACTCGATATCTTATCTATTTCCAGAGTTACAGTGAGTTTTTCTAAAAAAAACAAAATGGCGGATTACGGCTAAACCAAGCCGAAATCGAAAAAATGTTATACTACATTTTCGACATATTTTTGGATGAAGAATCTGAATCTGCATAGCCAGCCCAACCTTTTTGTAACACCCTGTATATTACTTCGTATACTACATCATGTTTATCACATATTATTGAATTGTTGAATTGGGTTTTGACTGTATTAGTGTATTTGCATTACATAATCCCCTGACATTGGAAGGTTAAGATAAATGAAACAAGGCGCTTCGGTTTAATAATTGCTAATGTATTTAATCATCGTACAATACATTGTTTACTAGTGTTGAGGTAAGTGATAGAGACAAACATTAAAAATACGTAAATGATCCTAAAATGTTAGTTACTAACAGATATTTGTCAAAAAGACTTTGTAGACCGTCTTTAATCAAACAAATTTACCTTATAAGAGTGAAATTGAGGAAGTAATAAACAATAATTTAACTACAAACATGGTATCTATTTAGTAATTTACGTATCTGCTCTATTTGAGTAACATTTTTATAAATTAAACCTTGGTTTACATATTATCCTAAATATAAAAGAAAAAAATATAGAAATAAAATATAAAGGAAATATCAATAGGGAAATTAATAAAAGAAAACTTTTTAAACTTATTATTTAAAGAAAACGTAGCTGTTTTAAATCGCTGTTGGTCTTAATTAGTAACTGCTTTTGTATAGACTCGTAGTTGCTCTGCTAAGGCATTACGCATAGGAAAGTCAACACTAATTACACGAATTCCCAAAAAAAGTATGTTCTCCATTACTAAAAATAAATTTAGTTTTAGTTTTTCTTATAAAACAACCATTCACAAAGTTTTCGTAGTCATATTTAAATTCACAATGATTTCCAATTGCTTTGAGTACACGGAAATCTATATAACAATATAAAATTTTTTTTTAAATTTTGGTAAATTGTTTACTCTTGATAAATGTATTACTAATCCGTTAAAAAAAAATCATTTGCTATACAAATAATTGGCATAGACAAAAAACACTACATACAACATTTTGTATGTAGATCTTGGGTGAAAGGTAAAAAATTTTAGTTTTTCAAATAAATTTTGTCTATTCGTAAATGGATTAAACTTTTGCAATGTAACAGCAAATAATAAATCAATATGAAAAAGAATGGTAAAATTATCAGATAACAGACGTACGCTTTATTTTTAATTATTAAATATAATCAATTTTTTTTTTTTTTCCATGCCACTTTGTGCCTTTCGGCTAACGAGCATGTTTTTTTGGGTTTTTAATATTTTATGGTCCCCCGCGGGATTTGAACCCGGGACGTCTTGCTTATGAGGCAAGTACCATAGCGGTTGAGCTATGACAGAGGACAAATATAATCAAAGAATTTGTTTCAAATAATTAAATATGTTAAATTACAATCATTTAGGATTTACCTGTTAAAGAAAATAAACTTCGAGTGTTTTGTTATATTTGTTAACACAATACTGTATTATATTATAATAGTCAATCTTAGCTAAGAAAAAGAAGAATTAATTTTAAAACAAATTTAAGATGATGTAAACAACAATCAGCTGACTGTTTTGATAGTAAATTGAGTGTTACTTACTTTTGTATAGGTTTTAGTTTTGTTATTCTATTAAACTTGTTATTAATAATATATATTTTTTTAAATATAAGGTATTATCGTTGTAAATACTTGAATAACTGCCGTCGTAAACTCGTAATTAATAATCGCGTCAAGTGTCAATGGCGTCCACCTCCACCTGTCACTGGCTGCTTTCGGTTTTGTGGCGGTGTAGCGGAATAGAGGAGGGGGAGGGAGGTTTGGTTTGTGCAGGCGCTGAGTAGGGCGCTGGCGTTCGGCAATCTAAAATTCCTTAATAATGTACTTTTTTACCTTACTAAGGTAATGTAAGTTTTAAGCCCTTGCTACTTGCTACTCACCTAATTATTCTGAATAGTTACTGAATAATTAGGTAGGTAGGTATGTAGGAGTTGGTATGAATCATTTATTTATTATTTATATATGCATTTTAATATTCTTACCGCTAAGGCAGTGAAAATATTTGGTATGAATATTTTTGTTACTAGGTCGGGCGCTTTCGGCGCCCTACCGTGAGGGGGGCGCCCGAGGAAGAGGGCGCACCGGGACACGTCCCGGTGTCCCGGTGGGACAGTCCGGGCCTGGGGGGGGCAGCAGGTGCCCCTCTTCTGTAAGGCCATATTTTAAAATACTTAAAGTAACTGTATTTCTCAGCAACGTTTATAATTTTACAGTGATGTGATAAAAATATTGTATAGGCATTTAATTAGATTGTTTGGTAAGAATAAATAAAACAAAAATGTACACAATTTTAAAATGATGTTGTATTGGCTGACTTCAGATAAGGTGCAGTAGTGGCTGTAGTGCCAACCTAATATTCGTAACTTGACTGACAACGTACAGTGGAGTGTATTGAGTGTACATACAGCGACAAAGGAATACTATAGACTGGCGATATCGAGCAAGGCTTGAAGCCGATTAACCTATGAGTGGTGGGGATCACGGTAACTAGAACAAGACGGTATGTGTCACGCGCAGGTCGTTGGTGGCTATGACGTCACTGACACCGAAGTGCCCGGCATCTCTACAGCGATTCGATTTCGCCAGTGACAAGCCTCTTAAAAACATCACCCTACACGACTATTGGGTGAACGGAAAATATACAATCTTTCATGGGATTACATATACATTCTAGAGAATCTTGAGGTGCAATTTTTTATAGTAAAACCTTTTTTATCGACAGTAAATTCATAGTTATTCATTATATAAAAAATGTACTTGCATATACAAAAATTTAAGGAAACATTTTGTTGATTTGTTTGAAATTAATAGTATGAATGACCTAAACCCAATAAATAAACCTAAAATGGAAATATTCAAGGTCGAATATTAAATGATAACAATAGCATAACAGATAGTAAATAAAACAAAACAGGTACTGCATCTGTAATCGGCTGTTTCCATTTCCGTGTTATAGGCTACGAATAATCATGACCTGGACATTTACATGTGGGCCTCTAAACTTGTCTTCAATACGACCATACCAGATGTCTGAATTAACTTTCATTTCGTAAAAACTGTTGACAACATCCTTATGAAAATCTTCATATATTATAGCTTGGCCTTTAAGTATATTCATACTAATGTCTAAAAATCTAGGAGGGGTTGAAAATTGAGAAAGCCGCCTTGCTATGGTTGTCTCGCTTGGGAGGGGATATTTTAATGTTTCCCTTAGATATGACAATCCTTTTTTAGAGATGAATCTGATAGTTACTGCTTTTGCTACATCATCAGCCGACCAGTTTGTACATTTCCCCTTTAATACATATTGCTGCTGACATACGGAAAATATTTTTTCATATTTTTCTATTGATTGTTTGAGTTTTGATATAAGTGCACTAGCATTGTTCAGTTTATTTACAAGTAAATTATTTTATTTTTTAAAATTATTGTCGTTTTCATATAAAAGAGCCTCTCTACCATAGATAAATCACCAGATATAGGTCGTGTTAAATTTAAATTGGAAGAATTAGCTTCCTGATCATCAGGTGTGTTTTGAATATTTACACTGTCTGCTGAATCATGTAGCAAAGATTTTATAATATTTTTAGATTCACGATTTTCGGCTCGTTGAGATAATGTTTAGTTTAGATGTCAACAATGGATTTCGTTTACTCAGAACAACTCCATTAATCTGGAAGCGAAACGTTCATTTGGCTATATTTGTGACCAGCATTTCAAAAATGAAGATTTTTTGGATGAGACAAGGCAGAAGTTACACTGCGGAGCCATTCCTTCCTTATTGCCACCATTGACTACTTTACAGCATCTATCTTGGCAATCCTATCTTCACCATTTACGATCTTCCTCATCTGCTCAAATCTACAAGAAATATGTTGCTGAAGCACAATGTGAAATGTAGAGTTACTTCAGATAAGGACAAAGTTGTGGTGCCTTATATTTTATTGCAGTATTTGAAGCACTATATGTGTATAAAATTATGTAATTATAAACAAATTTGTTAAAGCATCCCGGGTGCAATAATTATCTCACCACCTTCTCTTGGCCTTTATTTCATCCAATCAAGTTTTCTATATACGCATGGATTGTTTTTGAATTTCAAATAGGCTGTTTTTTTTAAATTTATAATATGTTGTTCTGAATATTTTAATAATTATAATTCTGTGTTTATTTCATTTTAAAAGTGCTGGAAATATAGTTTTATGTAGAGTTTATTCGGTAATTTAGAAAGCATTTTAAATTAGCCAGCAACAGAACCTTAATCTACAACATTTTACTATTTAATTATATGTATAATTGTGTTACAATTGACTTTAGGCTTGGCCTAATTCATGAATTCAATATACCCTAACAAAAACAAATTGTACAACTCACTATATTAAAGCATGGTTATACAATTATTTGTTAATTCTGAGTAAAAAGTCCCATGGTTAACAATTATTGCAATTTTATTTCATTTTAAAATTTATGACATACATGTACAAAAAATCATTTTGCTAGAAGCCCTACTGGAGTTTAGTCCACTTCCAGAACTAATATAAAAAATATTAATGTAGCACATATATATCAATAATTTTTACATTGTCTGTATTTTTCACTAATTACAGGTAGTCTGGACTTTGATGGAGTTGCCAGATGGGATGACATTCAAACTGCATACGATTTGGATAAATCTTCAGCAGAGTTCCGTATGCTACATAAGCTGAAAGATTCTCATTTGGAGCCTATAGGAACCCAAAAAATGAAAGTCGCCAAAGCAGCTCAGGTTTTAAGTCACTCTGTAGCAGCTACTATTATGTATGCAGTTCGACTTGGTAAGTTAGTTATAATTATTTAGATTTTTGTATGTTAAACATGTGTAAGAGAAAGTATATATTATAATGAATTGATTAATTTTATTTTTTGCGACAGAATTTTCTATTATTATTAGTTTTATTTTGCAATAATTTTTGAGTAATAATAAACAAATTAAAATAAAATACATTTTTTCACTTGTAATGTAGTTAGAATTTTCTAGTTAAGAAAGTAGTCAAACTATTTATAAAAGCAAGCCTATCTATATATAAAATTCAAATAAATATGGCCATATATAATTCAAATTATCATTAAGTATGACATATACAGGCAATAAACAATGTCAAGATTAAGATATCAACACTACGTTCAAGGTATTGAAACATTTTAAGCCATGAGAAATCATAAAAAGGGTTAATGTATGTATTGAAACATAAGATTCTGTTTTTTTTTTTTTTGTAAAGAACAGTGAAATGTAAGTCACAAAATTTTTTAAATAGCCTAGAAGATAACATTGCACTTTATAACTATCAAATTTTGATCAATGCAAACTAAAGGTTTATTTACAAGTCAGGAAGGCGACATAGTTCCTCCTATTTATTCAAAGCCAAATTGTCACATCATTCTACTTTTTTATCCTTTTGTTGCTCTCTTAAATTAAGCTTCTAACAACATTTTATATTACGTAATATCTTGTTTGAAACAATTCTAATTGGCTGGTATGTTTGTTACAGGTTCTCTACCGGCATCGGCTCTGGCAACTTCAACATTTATAAAAATGTGTGATGAACTTTTTGATTCCTTTAATGGCAACTCTTGTAAATATATTGTAAATAT
Source organism: Philaenus spumarius (assembly GCA_018207615.1). Classification (NCBI taxonomy): domain Eukaryota; kingdom Metazoa; phylum Arthropoda; class Insecta; order Hemiptera; family Aphrophoridae; genus Philaenus; species Philaenus spumarius. The sequence goes on along the minus strand of JAGFPH010001093.1, from coordinate 294,847 downwards.
TGTATAGTATATTGTATAAATTTTTTCTGATTAATTGATATTCAAAGAATAATGAGTGACATATAAATTAAACCTACAACTGAATAATTTTAGTAACGTACCATAATACAAACTAACTCATAATTATGTTTAATTTTTTTCAACTTTTCAACATTTCGTTTCCATGTTTTGGGATGGTGCAAACTTTGCCTTGCATTTTCTGAAGATAGAGTTATTATTATTTGTTGCTTCATTGCAATGCATAAAATAAAATAAAATTAAGTTTAAAAAGAAAATATTAAGATTCAAAACAATGCATTCACAATAAACCTCACATGTGTGTAGCGAAAAACCGCCATGACACTTTTACAGGTCACATGACCTATTTTGAGCAATTCCATTGGTATATAACGGAGATGGCCACTTTTGAAACAAACCTCTGCTGTACTTGTCCGTTTTTGAAACTAATTTTATATTAAATCGTTAAAAATAACACGTTTCTGAAACAAATAAATATCTCCAATGAAAAGAGCAAAAAAAACTATTAGAAACAGGTGATACCTCAATTTTGACCAGGAACACAGTTGTCCGTCTTTGATCCCATGCTACTCATTTAACAAAATATCAATTCATTTAAAATATACTCAAAAAGAAATGGGATTTAATCGATAGATCGTAACCATTATGTCAACTGTTTTTAACAGTTTGTTAAAAAATGTTTGAAGTATGTAATTACTTTTATTATAAACAATTATTCAAGCTTAAATGTCTAGATTCATAAAATTTGTCTATATTTTAACATATGCATTTAGTTATACATGCAATAATTTTGAATGATAATGTATATGTTAACTTGAGGGTTCATACTTAAGAGTAAACTGAAGATGATTGGTAATTGTAAACCTTTCAAGATAATGTTATGTGAATATTATTGATTATATATCTAGGTGATATAATGTTTTAATAAATTTGTCTTATCTAAAAAATGTTATTATTTTTTGTTTACTATATCCTTCTAGTGCTTTCTTTACTGGCAAAAAAAATAATACATTCTCTTTTATTTTTATAAAGACAAATTATGATTAAAAATGTCTAAAACCATTATTAATTATTAATTGTGCATCCACTTAATTAATTTGAGTGTACATTTTACCAATAAAGATTTCTTTATCTACAAGTGGTCAAATATATTTCAATAATACTTGTACCAAAGCTATTTTCAAATAATAATATGTTAATTTATAAGTGCTATAAATTTAAATAAATATTACATATATTTTCATTTTTACAGCCTAATATTATGTGATTACTTTTGAAATTAAGTATTTTTCTTAGATTACTACTGTGTTTTAAATTATAGACAAATGTATTATTAAATGACACTTTAATTACTTTATTCTAGAGGCATTTAATAAACTTTTGTTTAAAAAAATAAATTTCACAGTTAGTAGTCAAAGAATAATGCTTTAATATCCAAAAGTAGTGATTTAATAGTAGGCCTATAAATTAAAATTATATACTACAATACCGGTTAAAATAGATACAACGTACTACGTTTAGTAAAACTTTCTTTGTTAGGTTGCATCAGTCCCACCAGAAGCGCTGAAGATAGTTTCAACTTATAACATTGAGTTGCGTATCTCCTTTTGGTATTATTATCTCTGGCTACTTCCGAGCGTCAGAGTTATTGTACGTACAGGTAGCAACGTTGTGATTTAAGATGCAGATTGTGGGTTTTTTAAGTGAACAAATTAAGGAAAAAGTGTTTTTATGGGTTTGAAGACTAGTTTTTATAGTATTTCAGTAAATAATTAGTATGATTAGTAATTATTAGTTTGATTGGAATTATATTTTGAATTTTCTTTGATTTCTTCTAAATTCGCAATTTTGTCTATTTTAGCAAATATTTTTGTGAGTAAAGTTAGCAACATTGCGATTTAAGAAGGATGTTGTGGTTTTATTTTTTATTCTAGGGCAAGGATTGTTTTATAGTTATAATTTTGAATATAATGGTGTTTTCTTTCAAAACCGTATAACTCATTCAGTTTCCTTATTGTTATTGTTCTTATTATACAATTTTAATATATTAACAATTTTTATTAAATTATAATTACTTGGACCATGAATGTATGGTACAATATAGTGATAGAACAAGCAATAGCACGATAAATGACAAGACTTGCAGCTATAGTAGATTAGCGATGCTGTTGTCAGCGCGCCGGTTCACAAAACAATCAAATCAACTCGTCACTATACCACACCCTACATGCTAAACTAAGCATTTTACAAAGAAATATAAAGAATAATTTTGTCTTTTTTGGTTGATTTCCAACAACTTTTACGCTTTGACAAATCACCTGCCCAAAAAATACAAAACTTTCTCGCTATGCCTAAATTTCATGTCATATGTCTAAACACAACGTTGACTTTCTTTGTTTTATATTTTTTTCCGCTACATAAAATGTATTTTTCTATTTTTGTTTGATACCGTAAGCACGGTCATAGTGTTTTAAGCAATATTTTAAAATTTCAGAATTTTATCTCAACACTAAGTGTGTGTTCAAACGGTGTTAATGGAACGCGGCGAATTAAAATGTGTACCTGTCGCAGACAGAGAATCCGGTGTTTTCACCTATGAGTGGGCGTGGTCGGCTTCAACTCAGGTAATGCGTTGTGCATGGACTTTGCCAGTCTATAGTATTCCTTGGTCGCTGTGAACATAGAGTTGCCATAATATGGTAGTGTGGGAGAAAGAGGAGATTTTAACTGGCTATCTGACCAGGGGTGATTTGGGGAGGAAATGGGGTCTGGGGAATTTTGAAAATTAAGTACCTATTAAAAAAACTCCTTTAAATAAATTTTTTAACATACAAAAATCATATAGAATCAAATAAATTGCTATTGTTATGTCTACATTTTCAAAATTTAGGGGGATTTAAAAATATATATATTTAAGGTTATAGAAAACTTAGTAGGAAATGTTTTTATTATTTGTTGTTATATTAAATTGCAAATCACACAAAACATGTGTTTTAGTAGTAACATATAAAACTAAAAACACCAAAAAATGTAAACTGAAAAGTATATATTGTCAAAAGCAGTATCAGAAGTTAATTTAAGCTTTTTATAAAATTAGGACCAATCATCTCATTTTAGTATCAGTTTACTTTTAACTAAGCTTTTATTGCTTTTAATGTAGGCCTACAACAGTTTTAAACTGCACATTGATTAATTAAATTATTAGGTAATGTAAACGAGATCTTTCAAAGATGTTTTACCACTCGTACAAATGTTTCTTTAATTTTTATGTAACACATTATAAAACGTAATTATTTAAAATATCAACTATTATGCTGGTACAGGAAAATAGCTAATTTTAAATAAAGCTCATTATTCACAATTATTATAGGCCCAGTATGACTTGTTTTAACAAACCTTATCTAAAAATCAGCGTAGATAAAATTATAATTTAAATCAGCTGTTATGGAAATCCATTGATCGACACAGAAAATCTTTCACCAGTTAAAGTATATTAAATTGTCAAATTAGTTTTTTTAATGAATTACTGTATACTTTTGCTTTTAAATTATTTTAATACATTCCCCAGAACAAAGACTTTGCTAATCATATAACAAAAGAACATTAAGTAAATCGATGTACAAGTTTTGATTTATAACACCGATGTTTTTTTAAGTGGAAATCCCTAGTCAGCCTCTGTACAATAAGCCTGAAAGACAGCTGATCTTGGTTCGTTTGTTCGGTTCCGTTGGTCCTTGGCGCCGTAAATCTTCTTACATTTTCAGCGATCGACAACCGCTAATATAGGCGAAAGCTATGAAAATTTTCCGCCGAAAAAAAGCCAAAGAGTAACAGAAACGTTAGAGTCTACAGAGAGAGAGAGGGTTTAGCTTTGGCAATAGTTCCACGACGATAAAGTTGTAAACGTAAATCAATTTTCGTTCCTAAATACGATTTCAACAGAACATTTTCGTTATATAACTATTTTGGAAACATTTTAAAAAGAGGAGATTTCTCGTTATTTGCGGAAATTCCTCGGAGCTATATTTTTACCCTCAAAATCCGGTAATCTCAATGGAAATCCGGTGATACGGTAACCCTAAAGTGTACAGTATTGTTAGTTTAAATATTTAGTTATGTTAGTAAATTAGTAGTGTAGTTCTTTATGCCAGTAGCTTTTGCTACATTTTTGCCTGAAGTTTGGGGGGACGGCCCCTCTGGGCCCCCTCCCCGGATATGCCACTGCCACTAGGTAATATAGTCCTTTATAACGAACACAACTTAAAAACAATGTTATTACTTATTACTGGTACTTATTTCTATTACCAGGCATTCACAATAAACCTAAGAGTCTGCTCTTCGTAAAAACAATTTTTGTTCTTCAAATCGATTAATCTAAATGTTCATTAGAATACTACAAACATAACCTTACATGGGTTTTATAGATTTACGGAACGGTTGTAAGGTATCTGTTCTATTTTTTTTTTTTTTTTTTTTAAATATCAAAACCTATGTTCGTTATAACGACCACCATGACTGAAAGGGTTAAGTCAAGGTAATAAAATGGGATAACTACCATTAAAATTACATAATAATTAAAATGGATAACTTCCATTAAAATTACGTAATAATTAAAATGGGATAGCTACCAATATAAAATCAATAACATTGTTTAAACACTCATAGGCCTTTGTTTAATATGTGCACCTGCCCTGATCATAGAATGAATTATGCAAACCATATATTTATACAGTATATTCAAATTAAGCAATAGGGAAGCATTGCCGGGTCCACTATTATTCTATACAGGGTGTTTTAAAAGTCTGGGTACGGCTTAATATCTCAAAATGTACGAGTCTTATGAGATAGAAATAAAAGCAGTTATTCACAACCATAAAAGAACTACTTTTTGGCGAGTTTGAAATTTTTTTCCGCCATCTTCGAATGAACTTCATTTATTTAAATGGGAAGGTGGTCATGTGATACATCATTTCAATGTAGAATTTCAAGAGAAAACCAACTGTGAAATTTGAACATCCATATCTTTAACCGATTCAAAATGGCGGCCAAAAACAACGAAATCGTGTTTTCCGATTTTGCCCCACTTTGCAGTACTATTTTTTAAAATTATTAATTATTCTTATTTTTGGATTCAGAATTAAATAAGCTTTCAAGCGATATGCCACACAACGATATTTGGGAGTATTTAAAAAAATTTAGTTACAGCCATTTTGATTTTTTCAAAATTTATTTCGAGTGGTTGAATTAAATACAGTTGTGTAGCATGTCGTTTGAAAGCTTTTATGTAATTATGAATAAAAAAAGAAAAATAATTAATATTTTAATAAAAAAAAAGTACAGCAAACTGGGCCAAAATCGGAAAACTCGATTTCGATGTTTTTGGCCGCCATTTTTAATCGGTTAAAGATATGGATGTGAAAATTTCACCGTTGGTTTTCTCTTGAAATTCTACATCGAAATGATGTATCACATGACCACCTTCCCATTTAAAAAAATGAAGTTCATTCCAAGATGGCGGATCCAAGATGGCAGACACAAATTTCAAACTTGCCAAAAAGTAGTTATTTTATGGATGTGAATAACTGCTTTTATTTCTATCTCATAAGACTCGTACATTTTGAGATATTAAGCCGTATCCAGACTTTTCAAACACTCTGTATATTTTACAAGTTAATTAAATATTTTCAATGAAACTGTCATTTTTTTATTTCTATGACAGGGCGTAGATAGGATTCTTGTTTGGGATGGGCTGATTGTGATTGATAGTAAACCACACCGGGGGTCCAGGGGGTAAAATTTCAAAATTTTAGGTACATGTATAAAGTCGATTTTTTAGCACACCCTCATGAAAGAAGCATACACATTTTTCAGCTGTGTTACTAGCTTCAAGTAATTGAATTAAAAAATGTATAAAACAATATTTTTTCAATTGTTTTTTCAAAGTGTACATAAATGTTCTGGACCAAAACTTCTGGTGACAAATAAAATTCTGGTGGTAGAGTAATTACAATAACTGTATTCTCTAATTCGTTTAAAATTGTTGTATCGGGAAATTTCGGGGTTGGCTGCAACCCGGTAAGCCCAACCCCTGGCTACGTGTCGGTTCTACGATGTGAATACCATTTTTATAATTTCAATAACACGCTCGTATTACACATTATTTATTTATGTTCGGCTGCAGTTTTCAAACAATCTTTAAAAACAAGTCCTGTACAAACATATATTAAAACGTTTATTCAATGTATTTGGCTTCTTAAAATTACACTTTCATTTACTTAAATTTTTTAAAGTAAATGAGGTAACACATTTGAAGAGTGTTTGTATATACTGTACTTTCCATGAAAATACAGGGGTAATGGTGTCCAATATAGCTGGTCGTCTTTTAGTCGAACCAGATGGAAAATAAACACGATGTTCTTAATTAACACTATTCCTCGAGGGGTTAAATTAAAAATATTAATGCATTGTATGCGTTTAAGATATATATAGCTTGTACATGTCTACTTTATATTCATAATAGACTGCTCAAACGACTCTAAAAACCAATTTAAACTCATTTATATGCAGTGGCAATTTATCACTTCAGGACGTAATCGATATTGTACTTTGAGTACTGGCTTTTTACCAGTTCGATTTTTATTCAGACTGTAGTTCTGTTAGAGATATATTTTTAGCTAGAAAACTACCCATCAGAGGATCCAATGAATTGCTATCGTCAATCAATTTTCATCCCGATGCTAAAAAATGTCGTCCTATATATAAAATCACGATTTTCTGAGCAAACTTTAGAATTGTACAACTTGTCAATTTGGTTTCCAGATGTACAGCCCGAGCAAGATTATCAAAATAGAGCGGTAAGAAGCACAGGAATGCTCGACATTTTTAAATAAGTCTGTCGGTGTATTTCAAAAAGTTATAAATTCCGAATTTGAATTTTGGCAGTGTAAATGAGAAAGAGAGCCACAAGATGGTCCACAAACTGCTATGAAATTATTCAGCAGTTGTGATTGAGAAGTTTACCCTCTGGTTCACTTTTTATTTAAAGTCCTTGTTACACTGCCGCTGTCAAATGCGACACCAGAAAGAACATTTTCAACCTTGACAAGATTGAAAACATGGCTTAGAGCCACTATGGGACAGGAACGATTTGCAGGCTTAGCACTGTTAAATATACATTACGAATTAAATTTAGATTTAGATGCTATAATTGATAGATTTGAAAAAAAAACTAAACATCGTGTTGACTTTATATTGTAAGAAATTTTTTGTCCAATAATGTTTACAGCCCATTGTACAAACTGGGTATAGGTAGTAGCATTTAGGATGGCGCGTGGTTTGCGCAGAAGCAGTAATGCCCTTTTCCCTCCAACACCAGTCTTTGTCGTTTTGTAAAAAAAATACAGTCTGTGTCAAATCCATCGATCAGAGGGCCGCCGAGCAATTTTTAGCATTGGACGCGCTTTCAGTTACAAGCTTCTGCACAGTACTAGGATTATTTAAATAGGACAAATTTTATATATTTGTAATCTGCGTGATATGTTGCAACTAACAGTATAAATATCTTCCAGTTTAGTAAATGTTCGGAATTTATACAATAACAAATACTTCGATTTTTTAAATCGGGACATGAAAAAGTAGTAAAGCGTAAACTTTTTT
>JAGFPH010001093.1:255703-287073 GCA_018207615.1 Philaenus spumarius | reverse complement strand
AGTCCAAAGGAGAGTTACTTACAAACAAACATACAAACATACAAACATACAAGTGAAGCTAATAAAAGCGTGTTAATAAAATAAAGTGAGCACCAAAGAAGGGAAAAGCATTTCTCCCCAAAGTTCCACATCACAGAAGCAAGTATTGTTTGTGGAAATCAAGAAAGTTTTCTAAGCAATAGAGAAAACAAGAAACAACTGATTAAGATGGTGGCTGCTAAATTACAAGAAAAAAACATTGCAGTCAAGGTGTGTGTGGGTGATGCTGACGTTGCGATTGTTCAAACAGTAGTAGAGATGACTGAGAAGTTTCTTCCTACCATCGTTACACAGGATGTAGATATACTGGTGATAATTATTGCTCATGCTCTGCCAGATAAGCCTGTACTCTTATTGAAGTACTCTTTTGGTCGAGTAAGAAGGAAGGTATTCTCATCTCATACCTTGCAGCAGCAACATCTTAATATAAAAGAATACATTCTCTTGGTCCATGGATTCAGTGGATGCGATTCTACAAGTGTGATTTATGGCAAAGGGAAGAAGCAAATGTTGAAGCTAGTCAAAACCAACTCTTCTCTAATGGAATTTGTCAAACCTTTCTACTCTAGTGGTGCCATTGCAGATGATATTATGAAGGCAGGTGAACTACTTTTTCTTTCCCTGTATGGAGCATCCAATGACAAACGAACACTAGATGATCTGCGCTACCACTTGTTCAAGAAATCACTAAAAGAGGTTGCACCCAAACTGGAGTCCCTGCCTCCAACATCTGCTAGTGCAGCTCAACATTCTTTAAGAACATATTACCAAGTGCAAGTATGGCTGGGCAATCACGGTCTTGTTCCTGAAGAATGGGGATGGATGCGTCGAGAAGGTATTCTACTCCCAGTGAAAACTACCCTAGAACCTGCACCTGAGGCTGTTCTAAATCTTGTTTCATGCTCTTGTAAGGGGAACTGTTCCACACAAAAGTGCACGTGTATGAAAAGTGGAGTAAAATGTTCTGCCATTTGTAAAGTATGTGAGGGAGATACGTGTATGAACATCAACAGAGAATTGGAAGTTTCTGCTCATGGTGAAAACACTCAAACTCTCCATTTTGATGATGTTGACAGCTGCCCAGAGAGTGAGAGTAACAACGAAGACACTGACATCTAAAAGTAAATATATTTTGATGACTTGAATTTTTAAAAACAATATTAAAATGTTGGTGCTTATCTAATATAAAATAAATGTTTTTCATGTAATAAAAATTATTAAACTTTCCTCACAAAATGTTTCTGTTGTCATATAAACTCTTCCAATCGTTTTCTCGTGCAAAAAACCTATAAAACAACACCCCACATGACCTAAATCATCGAACATTGATTATTTTACTTCCCCCCCCCCTATGTCACCCCAAAAACTATGTTCCACCATTGCTATACTTAGGGACTCATTGGATTTTGATTTCTACTGGCCGAACGATAATATAGCCAAAATTTTATCAATGAACTAATTTTTTCATTTATTTTTCCTCTACTAAATAAAAAACTCAATTTTTGTTAGGGGGGGCTTTTATGACACCTGGTATAGTTACACATAAAAACACTTAAAATACTACGGCATTGTGCATTGCATGCATACTGATATTTAGATTTACTTGATTAAACTACAATGTACAACACACATGGATGCAGTTGGTTACAGCCTTACTCTCTAGTGAGCTTGATCTTATAAAAAAAAGTAAAATCCAAGCCCTCTGGAATTCCCAGGTGATTGTACAACCTTGCAAATGCTTTGTTATTGTGCATGTTTGTCGACTCCTAATAGTAAAAAGTCCAGTACCTGGGAATTCCAAAGGGCTTAGCTTTACTGTTTTTATACTAATTACTATGTTTTATAACTTAGATTGAGTGACCTACTGGATGAAATCCTTGTAAAAAAGAACAGATGTATCATCTTTAACATTTCAATGTTATTTAAATGGAGAAAAGTTATAACTTTGACCATTATGTTGGATAGGGTCAACATACAGACCTCCGGTTTGCCCCAATCTTCTTCTTTTATCAAGACCTTTAAAATGAGGTGTCACTCAATAGGAGTTCTCATTTAAAATTTTCGACTTACCACCAAAACACCCCATTTTTGTTCATGTTAACATCCCCAAAGCAAATCTGTTTATTTCCATTAATAACAAAAATAATAGGGGGGTGGGGTGGGACTTTCAAGACACCTGGTATGTATGTGTTTGTGTTATATGACCAATGGAAACCTGAGAAGAAATTTAATAGTGGTTGAATAGCCGAAACGGCAGTCGTTTGGACGTACGGAGAGAACAGAATAATGTATACGGTAAGTCTTACATGTATATAATATTTGATATACCAATATTCGGAAAGGCGACTAACAAAAGTTATATGGTAATGATTCTTAACTTTTTCTTACAAATTTAGTCAATAAAAAAAACAATTTCATTATTTATCTGTGGTAAATTGTTCATAAATTTGTTTTCAAACTAAATAATTTGAATTTCTTATCATAAGTGCCCATGCACCGGGTGTCTCACATGTGGAGCATTGCGGGGAATGAAGTCCAAAATGTTTTAACCCTTTCAGTGTTTTAGCAGGAAAGTTTTGGGGTAGTTGTGGTTTCTTCTATTTTATATGTTTTTTGGAGTGCTGAATCAGAACAGGTTTGCCTACAAACTTTCGTGACGCAACATTGAAAAAAATGCAAAAACAAGAAATCTCATGTTTTGGCTGTCTTTTGCTTATAACTCAAAAACTATCAACTTTTCGTAAATAATCTCTCTATTTAAAAAGAAAGTAGGCCTACATAAAATTTCCTACAAATTTCATTCCATAGGGGTTTTCTCCGACAAACCGTTGAGGCTCGAGTGCTAATTGAAATTTTCCGTATTTCGGCTACTCAAAAACCCACTTTTTCACTCCGAAACTTTAGTTTATTATTAAAGGCTGTCAATTAGTGACTTCCTTCCAGTTCTCTGCATATATCTTATTTAGATCGTATATGTGAAGGTACAGGTATTTTTTTTTAAATTACATATAATAATGTCCGAAATTATACAAATTTTGTTACAAAAAAGTTGAAATTACAAAAAGAAATATCTTGAAAAATTATTACATTTTATTATATTGAATTATATTACGTTATTATATAAGCCCTTATCGTTAGAGGGTTCTGGCTGAGGGTTTTTGCAGGTGACGGGTCCCGGAATAAGTTCGGGGCTGTTCATCTGGAATGAAAGAAGTGGTGCGAAAATAATAACTTGTGATCATATCTCAAGGACAGATGAAAGTATGATTTGTAGGAAAATTGCCCAAACTGAGGAGGGGTGCTTATCTAATGCAAATACGAAATGGTGAATTGTAAAATATCCAAAACAAATTTCAAAAAGAAGACATTTTGTGTATCAGGACTACACAGGCAAATCAAAATCACCAAAAGGTGATCTTCCCCCATCACTGCCACATAGGCCTATTCATTTGATAGGGCCAACATAAGAGCTGTTGTGATAATTAGGATATCAGAGTCCTCCACAGCTCGCAATGAATCAAGTTTTACATTATCAGATTTTCCATTAGCATAGATATCAACCTGCTCTTGTTTTTGGAGTTTGCAAGGAAACTCTCCTGCGAGACAGATTGCACCATCAATTCTGTAAATAATATTGCATCAGATTGTTTTCTTTGTGCTCTTCTCAATCGTTACATTCACAATCATCATCAGGACAACGGTACCAGCATTTTATTTGTAGTTTGACTTGACGTATGATACATAACTGCTGAAATTTCTGCACATTATTATGTCTTTCCTTGGTGCCTTTGTATAACAAAAACCCTCCATCGATTACATATTTTGCATTTTGTAAGTCCAAATTTTAGGTTGGTGCTACACAAGCTAGATTTTGGAGGTGTAGATCCCAGTTCCTGCTTCAATAAAGTGCTTAATCAAAGTAACTATTTCAAAATATACGACCCAGAGCTTTGCAGTGGAGCTACGTTCTACCATCAGTTGAAGCTTAGCTTTGAATTCTTCTTGCACATCTTTCACAATCTTCTTCAAACCATTGGAAAGAATCACTCTTCTGTCTATGTTGGACAAGATCGCCTCCAATTTATCCACATTGTTAGCGACAGGGCCATTTATTGAGTCAATATTTTGGTAAAAGTTCTGTGAGCCAACATATGAGATTGTACGAAGGCATGGCCAGACATGATTTTTCATGTTGTAAATGAGCTAGAGATTTGAAACTTTATATAGCTCAGAACTGAAGACTAAAAAGCAGAAAATATTATTGAAATAACAACATTTTTAACATACCAAGTATTTAAAACGGATTTAAAAGTATAAAATTGTTTCTTCTAGCCACACAGATTTATAACCCCATACAATTTGTATTCAAAATTTTGATTTTGAATTTTGAATAGCTATGAAAATACTTGTAAAATTAAAAACATGGGGCGCATGCAATAGATAATAGTAAGGAGTGTAGAAAACTCACAGAAAAGTTCATATAATTTGCAGTAATTGCTAGTGACTTAGGTGATCTATTCATGCATAAATTATCTATTGCAAGCGTCCCACTTTATCATTTTTAACCTTACAAGTTTTTTCATAGCTATTAAAGATTCACAATTACAAATTTTCAGAACAATGTGTAAGGGGTTGGGAATCTGTATGGCTTATAAATCTGTAATTTGGGTTGGAGAAATTATTTTATACTTTTTAGTTCATTTTAATTTTTAATTTTTTTGTTTATTTTAACTAATATTTTTTATTACTGGAGATGGCAGAACAGTTGAAACCAGTCTACATTGCACGTATTTAACTTAAAAGTAGGAGAAAATAATAAATTCCAGCTTTGGAGTGAAAAAGTTGGTTTTTGCGGAGACAGACGAAATACAACAATTTTCAACTAGCGCTTGTGCCCAAAAGGTTCTTCGGAGAAGAAAACCTAAATCTTAAAATTTGTAGGAAATTGTATGTTCTTTCATTTTGAATAGGAAGGTTATTTATGAAGAGTTGATATTTTCCAAGTTATAAGAGAAAACCCGCTCAAAAATTAGATTTTTTACCTTTTTTTGCGTTTTGTTCAATGTTGCGTCAATAAATTTTGTAGGCAAACCTTAGATTCGGATTCAGCACCCCAAAAAACATATGAAATGGAAAAATTAAAAACTACCCCAAAACTTTCCCGCGGGGGGCTCTTTTGGGCACAAATTGACTGTATTACTATGTTCTCTTTGTGGGATTATATTGAAAACTGAGTAGTCAGGAATTGCTCTTAATTTCAAACATCCGTGACACACAAACAACCATTTATGTTTCAAGGGAATATGGACAGATGCGAATCTTCGGGGGGGGGGGGGGGGGGGGGGGTATGAGATTACCATTATCATTAAATCCGACCTTTTTATTCAAATGAATATGAATAGGAAATAAGGGGCGAGTGTTAGACTTGTTTTACTAAAATGGGTTAAATAGCGAAATGACGTTTTATGAAGAAATTATAGAATATTTTAACATTAAACTAGGAAAGCTCAATCTAATTATAATATCAATTTACATTAGACTGGCTTTTAGTTAGGTCCGACCAGAGAGGGCAGAATTATATAACTCTGTCTTCTCTGGGTCTGACGTGCGGGTATAACGAAAAGTTATAGAAGGAAATGGAAGAAACACAATTTTTGACTTTGGGACATTGTTTGGACTAGTTAGGAGGTAAATATACTAAAACTCCCCACTCCTAGCAGGGGAGCACGTAGAAGGTCCTCTTTTTCGGGTTTTCACTTATATCTCGAAAACTATGCTTCTTAGCAATAAGACCATTCTATACAAAATTAAAGATCACAAAATATGCATAAGATTGAATCTAATAATTTGTTTGCTATTATTATTGGCTTATTTTTTAAAAAGACATTTTTTCTCGGTTTTTTTTTGCCTTACTAACAGTTGGCTAATAAACTGTTCATCCTTTCGTCCTACAAAAAAGTTATAAGGTAGGAAGTTGTAGAACGTTAAATTTCCTTCAAGAATATATAGCATTTTACGGTATTATCTTCAACCGTTCAAACGATGGAACAATTTTAACTTTACTTGTAAATTCTGAGATTTTGCAGAAAAACTTGCTTATCGTTATTTTTTGTTATTCCACTGCTATAACTCTCTATATAAGCCAATATTTACGTATTTGCATGTATAAATAATACATAATATATTCATATATAGCCTACAATTGGGACATAAAGAAATTATATGTATTATTAAATATTATATTTTTTGGTACATAGGCTATGTAGTTCATTAAAAGTAATAGTTTTGGTGTCGTTGAATACTTTTTTCGACACTCCGAATCTATTGAAACCAATTTAAAAACTCCATCTCTAACTCCTACAGAAAAACAAATACTTTATATTATGAAAACTATTTATAAGTACTGAGTACAATATGTATAAGTGGCACATAAAGAAGTTAAATAGAGAGTGATTTCTAATTAATTTAAACCAGAATAAAAGTAAAATTTAGTTATTGCTGAACTATTTATTATTAAATTTTTTTTAGTAGTTATCCATTTATGCCATATAAAAATGAGGCCTAAGCCAACTACAGACTATTTGGGGTTATACCAACTATTATGAGTTAGTCCTATCATGCATGATCATAACATGCAAGTCTGTATAAGTTCTGATGCACTATGATATCAAACTGTCTTAGAAAAATTGAGTACATTCCCTTTTAACTATAAATTCGTCAATCAATTTCAACAACGAAAATCGTCTGTGGATAATTTTTTGCTATTCAACCGCATAACCATAAGCAAGAAAAACGACAAAGATTTGAAATCTTATTTGCAATATGAATTAGCCCCTTTCCCTTTGGCCTTTTTTAATGAGGGTGGGATGAGGAAATCGACGAAGTCGGTGCTCTACAAAGAGCTCAATCAAACGTGTGACAGAATTTGACATTGTAATGTCAGTGAAACAACATTCTCTGAGGACATATCACCAAGTCCAGATGTGGTTGGGACATGAGTTTCCTCAGATGTGTGAATGGGAGCTAAACGCCAACAAATTTCTAACTCAGGTGCACAGTTAGCAGAATGCTGCACCGGATGAAATATTAAAAATTATTTTTTGTCAGAGCACAAGGATGTGCAACTGCCAAATGCGGATGCAGAAAGGGAACTGCAAAACTGCCAGGGGAACTGTGTTACTGGGGGTCCCCTTTTGGACAATGAGGGTGAAGAACTCAACATCGGTCTTCTACCAGTCATCCTCGAAGATTTATCTACTTTCTCAACTGATGAAGAAGAAAACGAACCAGAATCCAACCCAAGACCAAGTTCCCGTGACGAGCCAGGACCCTCTCGAGCCAGGAATTGATAACAATTATTACCGTATAATATTGATTAATATATTATTAAATTAAATGTAAAACAGTTTAACAAAACAGCTAGGGTGTTAATAACAATATATGTACAAATTGATGTTGACTCTCTAATGCCTTTGTGGAGTGAATGTGCAATAATTAATCAATATACAAGGGAGAATATTTGCAGTTAATGACAGCATTTTAATGCAAGTATATATACAAAAGTAGAGTTTACAACGGAAAATAGTGATAAGATTAGAGATATGATGAATTATCTTAATTATATTAATCACACAAATGATGTACCTACTAAAAGAAAAATTAGAAATTATTATGCTTAAAAAACCAAGAACAAAAAGGGGTATTGTTTAGGATCTGTTGTAAAATTTATTACAGGCAACTTAGACTCTTATTATGGAGAAAAATATGAAAAAATGATGAAAGACTTAAAGAATAATCAAAATAATATGTTAAATCAATTTGACTCGCAGTACTCTATTAATGTAAAGATTGTGGAAGAATTTAATAAAACAATGAAAACTATTGAAAATAATTTTGATGAATTACATGATAGATATTTGTACATGAAAAAGTCAGCGATGAAATAAAAATTGAACAATTTAGAAACATTCTAAATCAATTAAATATTGTATATAATGTTATGTTACAATTAACTAGCACAAGATATTGAAAATTCATTAACTTTTTGTAAATTAGGCACTTAGCACCCAAGTGTAATATCTGCACACGAATTGTTTGAAGAAATAAATAAGATAAAATCTTATTTAAAGGAAGATTACCAATAGATCTTAAAATGGAGAATATTTGGGAAATTGAAAGTTTATTGGAGATAATTTGTAAAATTAGTTCTAAGGAAATAAAACACTTTATTGATCTACCAATTGTTGAACCAATAGAATACACTTTGTATAAATTCAATTCTGTACCTACTTGGTATGAATCGAATTATATGACAATAATTCCTGTTGTAAAACATATGTATTAGTTCATAAGACAATGTCAGGTGAAATAATGATGTTAGGATTAGATCATAAGTGTAATGACAGAATTCACAATGCCCAAATATGCTCATTCACCCAAATTACTCATCAGGACCTTACCTGTGAACATTCAATTATAAACTTTATTACCCCAAATAAATGTAACTATGTAAATTTAGAAGTAGAAGAAAACATTGTTAACTGGATTCCTGAAATTGAACAATATTTATTAATATTTCCTAAAAAGGAAACAATTAAATTAATTAATGTAAAAGAAACTACTGAAATGTCTATGTATGGTATTTATCTATTACATATAAATAATAATGATGAATTTATTGAATATAATAATCATGTACTTATAAATTCAACAATTATTAATACAGGGCATCCAAAAATTCTGGATGCTACAGACTTTAAGTTACAGGCAGACCAACAGCCAGATTTCTCTATCAAACTACAGAGACTGGACTTAGACGAAATTGAATTACACAAAATTTCAAGGATAAACAAGGCTATTGAGCTAACATCGGATTAGAACATATGGTCTTGTATTATAGTATCATGGTACAAGTGGTAATATACATGGCATATAACTATTTTAAAGGTATGATATCGAGTTCAAGGGAGTTGATACATCATCCTATCCAGATGTCTCAACCTACCCCCGAAGTTCTCTTTAGGGATGGAGGAGTTACGTTAAGAAATATTGTATACCTTGTAGTAATTATTAATGATGTTAGCATAAGTTTAGCCAAATAAGCATAACTAACTTGTAGAGGAACTGAGCCTTTGTACAGCAGTCGTAGTTACAAGCTCGCTCCGTACATACCTAAATGAATATTAGACTGTACGCATTTTGTTATAAATAGTTTAAGTGAATATTAAATCGTTTATAATAAAATAAAAGTTTTTAATTAATAGTGAATATTAATTGTTTTTTAAAAACCTAAACGTTCGGAAACGAAACGTAACTTATATATACAGAAATACTATAAAAAATTATGCAAAACATCCCAAACCTTTAGACCAGGTAACTAGTCATATCCCGTCAGCTTGGAAGCGAGCCAACCACCGTTTGCTATACTTCTGCCCTCCTACCCTCAAACCAGACATGAAAAGCTACCTGGTCTTGCCAGATTCGAACCGGGGATCTTCTGATACTCTTTTTAATTGTTTTATAACGAGGTAGGCCTACCCACATAACACCAGAAATCAAGTGGTATGAATACCAAAAATGGAAATAAAATATATTTACTAACCGCCCTTGAGTAATTTACGGATAAAGTTTATAATATTTTGTCAATAATATGTGTTATTTCAACATTTTTATTTTTGTAACTATTTTATCATTATTTACTATTGTGAATTATTTATTTAAATAAAAAGGGTACTGTAATGTAAATCGCCTTTCATTGTCCTACAACCAAAAGGTTGCACTATCCATTATAATAAAATATACAGTTTAGCCAATAACACACTCTATAAACCTTTATAGACTTGAACCTTTTATTTTTTACCAGTACTGAAATGTAACCGGACGGTACCGAAGTTCTTCAATAGGCTACTAGTTGTTAGGTTCGAGACTTGAAAATATGTTGTAACGTTTTTCAGGCTGGTATAAGTAGCTGTTTTAGCTAGTATTACTTTGGCATAGTTTTTATTTAGCGGTGCAGTAGTTAAAGGCGCTCATCCAGTCCTGCGTTTGTACAGTTGCTAGGTTCCAGACTAGTTATTGGCATTAGGCTTACGCTGCTCCCCCTCTCCCCCGTCTTCGTTAGTATAACTGGCTTCAAGGAAAGACGTTAAGTATGTAAATTGTTTTATTCTGTTTAATTTAATTGCCGTATTTTTGTATAATATGTATAAATTATAAATAAAGTAATGACATTCATTACTAGTCTGGAATTACTGAACATTCATAACTTATACATTTACAGAGTGTTTCAGGAGGAA
This sequence comes from Philaenus spumarius, assembly GCA_018207615.1. Classification (NCBI taxonomy): domain Eukaryota; kingdom Metazoa; phylum Arthropoda; class Insecta; order Hemiptera; family Aphrophoridae; genus Philaenus; species Philaenus spumarius. Next base: position 276,739 of record JAGFPH010001093.1, on the reverse strand, counting down.
TCTGCCATACGTCACAGTCCTATTCTGTATATATAAATAAAGGTCTGAAAAAGCTCAGGAACCTGGAATGGTAAAGGAATGTTTTGCTCTAAAGGTTTTCAGTCATTACAATGACTATCACAAACTATGCTGGTTTTCTCCATTGAGTAAATTAGAAATGATTTCAAGCATGTGTTGGTATCTGTTGGCCATGAATCTTATGCAGAACTCATATTTTTAAAAACATCATGCAAACGTATTTTTAAAGCATTATTATTGTGCATGATTCCAACAAAAACACAATGCAAACATTTTTCTTAATAGATATATAATTAAATGGCTATATCAACTAGGAAATGTGTATGTCATTCTTTTTGGTAAGTAAATAATGAGCTGGACTTGTGAGAACAATATAGATGAAACAAAACAATAACACAAAATCTCACAACAAATACGTTCAATAAATCAAACGCGTTTCAACGACAAAGTCGCCATCCTAAGTGATAAAGCCACAAAAGCCAAACTACAACTAAAAAACACTGTACAACTTTTTTAGTTGTAGTTTGGCTTTTGTGGCTTTATCACTGAGGATGGCGACTTTGTTGTTGAAACGCATTTGATTATATTGAACTTATTTGTTGTGAGATTTTGTGTTATTGTTTTTCATCTATTCTTTTTGGTAATACAACAAACCTTAAAACTTCTTGGTCATTTAAAGGGCCATTATTACCCGAAGGTTGTAACTTATATGCTCAGTGGTTGTAACGTTCAGTGGATGTAAGAGCAGTTTTTTGTATGTACGGTTATGTTGTGATTGTGTATTGTACTATTGTTTTGAAGGGGGTTGTTCTTTTGCCAAATTTATTGTCAAAGTTGTGAATATCAAGTAATTTAGTATTTACTTCTGTACTTTTTTAATTGTTTTATAACAAGGTAGGCCTACCTACATAACACCAGAAATCAAGTGGTATGAACTTATGAACCCGAAAATGGGGAAAAAATATAATTACTAACCCTCCTTGAGTACTTTACAGATAAAGTTTTTAATATTTTGTCAATCATATGTGTTATTTCAACTTTTTTTAATTTTGTGACTTTTTTACCATTATTGTGAATTATTTATTTAAATACTGTAATGTAAATTGCCTTTCATTGTCCTACAACCATTAGGTAATAATGGTCATTTTAATGACCATAAATTTTAAATGGGTGGGGGTTCAAAACATATTTGAAAAAGTTAAAAAAAAACAATATAGGGAGATAAATTAAGTTAGAAATTTTTAGGTTTGTAAAAGCCTTATTTAAATTACTGGGTCATTAAGTGGTTTTGGACCTATGTTTATATGAACTTTTTTATTATGATGATGTCAGATTTCTCCTGAAACACTCTATATAATTTGAACTGGTTGGCTATGTGGAAACTGTGCACCTATGCATTGTATATCAATCTAAAGTAAGTTATATGGCCTAAAGTTGTTGGAGGTAATACTGAAATTTAAAAGAAAGTTTAGGTCTATAAATATAAAACAAACGTTTATCCATTTAAAATATTAACTTAGTTGATTGAAAATTTTCAGTATTGAAGGCTAGAATTATCAGCTGCTTAGTGTAATAGGCCTACCTATAAACTTCTATATCGGATAGTATTTCTCCATTAACGCTGATTTCATCTAATTTGTAGGTTAGGTTTTTGTTTAGGAGTATGTCCAGGCATGGGGGCCCATACCTATGAGCAGAAGGGGGCTGCGGCCCCCCTTAGCTCCCAGGAATGTAAAGTATGTACGGGAAGGTGCTGTACTATGGATCACTTTTTGAAAAATTGATTTTAAAAAGGTATTGTGACTATTTTTTAGAACTATTATCACCAAAAAAGTATTCTACAACTATTTGCCAATAGTTTAAGATAATTAATTAAAATATTAAACTCAGTGGCGGCTCGTGAGTAAAATGCTGGGAGGGCACACACCACCGGGGTGTCTGAACATTTTGTGTATTTTAGTGAGTTTTTAAGGCAATCTAGGTATTAAATTTGTGATGCCATATGTTTCTGAAATACTTATCATATGTAAATCTGAAATACTCTACTTACATACCTTTAGTTATATTGCTTGTAGCAGAAGTCCATCCTTCTTTCCTTCTGTCCGGCAAAATGATTAATTACACGTTCGTTGAAATCAGCGCTGGATAACAATTTCTTTTCGATTGAACACATGGCAAGGGCACTGAGTCTATCTTCTTTCATCGTGCTTCTAGTAAATGTCTTTATTCGTTTCAATGTTGAAAAACATCTTTCACTTTCTGCTGTTGTCATTGGTATGGTGCAGATGATCTGGAGTAGTTTAACTGATTCTGGGAGAACTTCTTTCAGGTTGTTGTCATAAATAAAATTAAGAAGCCGCAATGAACCGGTTGCCTTTGAAAAATATCTTCTGCTGTATATAACTAGAAGTTCTTGTTTCAGTTCCACTTTGTTTAGTTTAAATAGTTTAGCTGCGGTTTCAAGTTCATGTTCTGGAAAACTCTTGGTAAATTCTTGAAACAAAATAGGCTGGAATAATTTTGCTACAGACAAATAGTCCAAATTATTAAAGTGATTGTCAATTCCCATCATAATTACATCGCAAACTTCCTTAGCCACCACATTGTTTCTATCTTCAAATCGACCACGTTTCTTACTAGGCTCGGCCTCTGAAGTCGCATCATGGGTATTTTGGGAGTCAAGTTCTGAAGAATTTCTAATAGTTTGGATAGCAGACTTAAATTCGTCTACATTCTGCAAGGCCTTTATACAATCAATTGTCCTGTGTTGTAGTTCATTGTACAAAATGTCACAATGAGGCATAATTTTATTTAAAAAAATCAACCAAAAATTTAAATCGTCGTCTTTGATAAAGTGATTTAAACCAACTGCTTTATTTACAGTAGAGTAATCATTGCTGTCATCATCAATTATTTTGTTTAAGAACTCTTCTATTTCATTTTTATATTTGAATATTGTGCTAACAATTCTTGATTTAAAGTTCCAACGAGTGCTTGAGCCTTTAGGTATTCGTTTCTTTACTACATCATCAAGCACTGTTGTTCTTTTAGTAGATTGAGAAAAGAATGAAGAAAAACCTTCAATGTTACTAAAAAATATTTTGACTTGTTTGTTTTGGGTTGCACTTCGTTCAATAATCAAATTTAATTGGTGGGCATAACAGTGCACAAATAGTGCATTTTGGTATACGGCTTTTACTCTTGCCTGTACCCATGTGTGCTGACCACTCATAACGGAAGTACCGTCATAGCTTTAAGTGATAACTTTTTCAGGCGTTTCATCTACTTTCAGCTTTTTAAGTTCGCCAAAAATAGCCTCACTCACCGAATCTGCATCATGACCTTTTGGTATTACAAAACAAATAAATCTCTCATTTATTGACCCATTTAGTTCATAGCGAACTACAAAAACAAGCTGGGATAATGTAGCACAATCTGTTGTTTCGTCTGCTTCAATCGCGATGAACTGTGTTTGAGTAAGCTCATCACGAATAATTTCTAGGCATACGGCATATATGGAATCAAGAAGCTCGTTTTGAATGGTTTTGGAAATGCCCAAAAAAACTCTGTTATTTGTCCCGTCAATGTGCTGTTTCAATGTTGAATCCAATTCAGCCATAAGATTAACTAAGCCACGAAAAATGCCAGGATTGTCAGAAGTTTCCCTTTCGTCATGTCCACTTAACGCCAATTCAAATGCCCCACAAAACTTAACAGCATCTATCAATTTACTTAATACGTAACGGTTTTTTGACACTTCTTCATTTAGTTTTTGAATTCTTAATCTGTACGCACTATCTAATTGGACTCTTATGTCTACTTTGCCTAACACGTCATACTCAATGCAAGCATTAATATGTTTTTCACTCAATTTATGTTTTTTGACTTTATCATTTAAATGTTTTAAATCCGAGACACCATCCTCGGTCTGCAACTCCCATTACCAAACAAGTTAGCAAAAAAAAGAATTTTTAACTTTGCACCCACACAACCAATCAGCATAGTTGTACAAATTATTGGAAAATTTCCGAACGAAACTATTTTGTGCTTTAGAGGCCTTTTGTTGTTGATTTATATTTAGTATAGGCCTTGAGGGGCCTAAATTCTTGAGCTCGATCCTATGTTCTAGGTTCTTAATTCCATTACTAATAATAAAATTCACATCATTGGAAACAGATGAGGCAATTATGAAATACTAAAACACTAACAATCACTAACTCGATTAACTCAACTACAACTAGGCCTATTTACATACCAATCACTCATTCGATAAAACAATGTACACACAATAAGTCAACTGGTCACCAAAACAAGGTATTCTGCAACACTGCAACAGCAACACCAAGCAGACGACAGATTATACTAGATACGTCGCTCTGCGCATGCTCGGACGCTGTCCTAAGCCTTCCATAAGGCACAAGTTTAGACACGTCATAGCACCAGCAGCCCCCACCACTATCACTATTCATATAACTGCATGGTGATGTATTGGGACGTTCTGGCCAGTGCCCCACGGCTACAAATTCAAACTTTTGTGATTGAAAAAAACACTTTGGTTAATTATATGTATAATTATAATTGAATGGGTATTTAATATTTTTCTTTTTCAAATCTTTTGGAGAAGCGGCGTCCGAGAGCCCTTATGGGCAAGCCGCCACTGATTAAACTTTCTTAAATATTTTTAAAAATTAATAAGAAAAAATCAAACAAATTATCAAAGGTACATGACCGTCTTGTACCTTGGACCACACCATCTTGTACCTCAGATCACCTTCATTGTACATTGGATCATACAAATAAAATAGTCTAAAATGAGGAAAACTGTTATACCAGGAAAATGAGGTACTGATATACCACAGTTATAAATTGAAATCTTTACTTGTGACAAACAATGTTTAATTTAATTGGACTAACAAATAAGATATACTTTTGCAAAAATATTGGGTTTTTCATCGTATAAAAACGTTACCACACATTGTTTAACATAATATATAGTTTTAGCATTAAAAAACTTTAGCCTTTACTACAAATTAGATTTTATAAGACTTCCTTAGGCATATTTTTTACTTAACATTGAAATTATAAACGTCTACTGGAAATACGAAGTCCATATTGCATTTTAGAAATTTTTCAAGATAAGTAACTAGGTATTTTGGTTCCTGTTCAGAAAAGACTTGTTTTGTGTTATAGTTAACAGTATATTTATAGTCACAACTGGATAAGCCAAATTTTCTCAAGAAGTCAAATTGCCGCACCAATGTAGCAAATTTTACTCCGTAAACTTTACACGCTTCCCTAATGAAAATTCCCTTTTCTGGGGATGATGAAACAGCTGTTATAGCCTTTTTCATACATTCTGGGTCAACAGGGTCCCTTTTCTTTCCTCTTTTGCTTCTAGGCATTGTCCTGTAAAAATAATGAAATAAAATAATATAAGATTGTGTACCTAGAATCACTGATCCATGTTACACGACGCTATATGATCCAAGGTACAGTATGGTGCGGCCATGAGGAAAAAAGGCTATGCTACTTTTAGGTTATGAATTAAGACTCTTAACTAACATATCATTCTATTTACCACTTAATAAGGCATCAAAAGGTATGATTGTTGTCTCTTCAAAATATAACAATCAAAACCAAAAAATCAAAAACCAAAACTTTTTTATTTGGAAAGCAGTACTAAAACCTTAAAACTGCCACAAACAAAACAAACATTGTGCAATGACAAAACCAATAGGTGGAAACTGTTCTCTAACATGAATTTATTCAAGTAGTTCGGGTGTTGGTTCCTTGGTAGCAGCAAATACTAAATGATTAGGGGTGATCCAAGGTACACTGTCATCAAGGTACAACACTCTTCCCTATATTATTAATTGTAGTAAGGTATTTTTCTTTTAAGAGATTAGCACTAAAATATGTTTTAAATGTTACGTCGTTTAGTTTTACATATACTTATTTTATTATTTACAAGAGTTCAAGCATGAGCTACTGGGTCACTACTTGGTGCGGCCTCTAGACGTGTTATAGCTTTGTGTATTCACTGGCGGTGTAAAGGTACAGACTTAATACTGTGTGGGTTAATATTCACCTGAACAGCCAAATTGGATTCCCAAATTTTAAAAGTTTTCTGGGCAAGGTCAAAAATTTCCCTGAACCCCTTTTGTCGAAGGAGGGGAGGATACTACTTAATCCCCTAACCCGGTCTAGCCACCCCCTAGAAAATATATGGGTGCCCATGAGTCCAGGCCATGCCGATTTTTATCAACTTTTATTATAATTCCGGTTTAGACATTTAGTATTATTTACCAAATTATCCTTGGGGTTATAATAATAATCCTACACCTTTATTAAATATCCGTGTGAAGGTAGCAAAACAGTAAGCGTAGGCATAACATAGTAGTAATAACGCAGAAGTTAAATAACATACAACGTTAAAAAAGCCACCAGTAAACAAACTGGTAACAATAACTAAAGTCTAAATAGATAAAATAACTACCATGTCTTACAGTTAATAGTAATTTGACTGGCCGTGTGGACCAGTTATAAACAAAATGGTTTAAATAACTAGTTATTTTTCAAAACCTATACTTCTATACCTACTCTACTTTTACTTAAAAAGAACTGATTATAACTCATCTCTACTGAAGACAATAGCAATATAAAGAAATTTTACACATGATGAGTGTTCTATTTAAAGTTTTAGTAACCAGCAAGGGCCCTGTATAAGAGATAAAGTGAATTTAGGTCCCAAGAAATGATATATATATATATATATATATATATAGCCTATTATTTTGGTGTAAGTGTGCATAGCCTGTAATATTTATTTATTAATAATAATAGCTATGCAAATGAACAAAAATAATTGTTTGTTTATTTCACTGCTTAAATATCACAACAGGGTAGGATGCATAACACGTGAAAATTATTTTACAAGATTTCAGCGTTAACAAATACAGTAGAATCCGAGGTAATTGCTCTATGTACAGTTCACTGGCCTTTTAAAAGGTAGTCTTTCATACTTTTGATTTAGTTTTGTACCTTCGGCTCAAATTAATTGTGCATAATAACCTTCATCATTGCATGCAGTCACCAGTGAAATACTTTAATGGTTCCATTGTGAAAGGCAGGAAATCAATGATTGAAATAGTTAAACTTGTTTTACTTAAAGCTTTGCTCCAGTAAAAGAGAAAACAACCTGCGACTCCAGCGCTTCGCCCTATAGTGGTCAAGGCCACTAGATAGTAAAGTTTGCATCATTTGGGAAATATAAAAAAAAGTGGAGTGGGGGCTCTGACGTAGGTTTTAGTACAACTAGACACTGATCAAGGTTTTGTCGTTTACGTTTATACGCGTTACTCATTTGTGAATGTTTGACGGCTTGTGTTTTTTGTTTAAATTTAAACTTTTTTTAAATTAGTGTATATAAAGTGTTTAAAGTAGAACAAATATATTATTTACAACGGCTAGAAAATCAATAAATAAACCTAAAGGTGGTTCCGTTTGTGCGCTTGCAACTTGCAAATATTATTATGGAAAAGCAAAACAAGAAGGAAGAACTGATATATCTTTTCACAGGTAGGCGTAGATATTTTTTTGTTTCTATTGTAATAGTAAATAATATAATCCCACTTACTCATATAAAATGTTATTATAATTTTCTTTTTTCTTAATATTTTGATTTAAAAGTAGTTTCTGTGGCTATCTTTTGCATTAAAATTGTAGAAAATAACTTTTTGTTCAACAATTTAACTTAATGATTCTGTTGAATAAAAAATAAGGGAAAGCTATAAGTCATTACTTAAAATCGTATGAACAAAAATAAGCAATAGCTAGTACTAAAAGCTTTGTCTAATAATTTTAAGCTTTGACTAATTTTCCTAGCTAAAGCTTAAAGTGAATAAAATGTAGCTAAGGGGGCATATTACACTACCATTGTTATTCGTCAAATATTTGGTCAAACTTTGATCAAAGAAAACATATTAGGACTACTACTCCCGTCCAATTTCTTTGATCAGTTGGCTTATTAAGTACCCTACATCAATTTTGGGGGTATGTTTCGGTTTATTCTTTTATTATTGTTATTTATTAACTATTATTAAATAATTACTGTTGAAAGATCATGATTCATATCTTAACGGGTTTGGGGGTTTTAAGATTTCAAAAACAAATCTTAAAAAATCTTGTAAATATACTTTTACAACAAAGTAAACATAATCAAAGTAAAAGCTGTTGATTCTGAAGAATAATAAACTGATTATAAATTTGCTAAGTAAAGTTGCTATGGTAATAAATGTAAACAAACATTGTGTTGCTAAGCAGTTTTTTGTCCGAACAGCTGTTTTCGTGAGTTTTGATCTTGAGTTCATATAAAAAAGGGTGTTAATTTTTTCCCAAATTTGAAACTTTTCTGGGAATTGCTTCAAAAATGTCTTTCCATAAAAACCTAATTCGGACTATTACGAACATTTTAAAACAAAAAATAGCAAAATCGTTCCAGCCGTTCTCAAGTGATACTTACCAACAAATAGCATTTAATTTGTATTATTTAGATTAAAATGTATTAACGTGATTGCATTTTTTTTCTTATTTTATTCTGTAAAAAATATTAAATACAATTTTAATGACTGCTTTTTAGTTATATGATTTAAAATGTATTACCAAGATAGCTTTTTATTTTAAATTTTAGTCAGTAAAAATATAAATTAAAATTTGTATGATTATACTTTTTTTATTATTGTAAATTGCAAATTAATGACATAAACATGTTTTTGAAAAGGTTGATATATTCTTACAATTACAAATGTTGAAATGTGTAACTTAAGTATCATTTTAAAAAACTGCAACCTACAAAAAATAGTTTAATATATCTATTTTTAAAAAAATGAGGTGACTTGTACGACGAAACATTCATCTTTCATGGTGGCACGGCGTTTTTGTACTATAATGACGTCACTGGACAGGGAACGGTGCGAGGGGTTTGAGTTTGTTTACATGACTATGAGGCAACCTTTACTATCTAGTGACCTTGTATAGTGGTATCCAAACGGTGGAGTTTCTTACCGCTGAGCGTTTCGACATTGCCTCATTTAAACCCATTTTATTCGTCATATCGTGGTGAAAAAAAACTGAATATTCTTTATAATATTACGGATCCGGCTTGTCACTTTCAATGGATTTTTTTTTATTGGGTAGGGAAAAAATGCAAATTCGGTACTACAAAAGTGTCAATTACATAACAAATGTACGGGAAGTAAAAAAAATTAAAACAAAACGGATGAGTATTGAGATTAAAATGAGTCCTTGCAAACAATTTGTTGATAAAAAATAAACGAAATAAATGGTTTTAGATTTAACATGATAGAAATCCAAAATGGCCGCCACTACAGCAGACCCTTAAGTAACATATAGCAATTCGTTAATTGACTGAACCTTTATACGATTGACTGAGTGCTACCACGATTGTTCTGTTTTGGCCAAAAACAAAAATAGAATGTGATAATGATTGTGTTACTATGTTTAAATGTATTTATTAACTTTGCTACAACCTCCATCGAAGGAATTGACTGATTGTGCGGCCTGATGATGAAACTATAGATTCAAAACCGAGATAGTTTTTACGATGTGAGTGCATGACAGACACCACTTGACAGCAAAAATGTGTGTAAACCTTATTATATGTAAGTATATGGCTATATTAAAATAATTAATTGTTTAGAATATTAAATAAGTTACCTTATGTTTTGTTTGTTTCTTGCAGTCCTTCTTTGTCCTTTCTCTAACGGTTGCAACGTTTTGCCCATTCTTTGTTCATTATCAAAACTTTTTAAAGTGGTTTTATCCTGCATTGATTTGATGAGAGTCGTTTTATCGAAATAAAACTCATAAACACCACATTTAAGCACAAATAACCTTCTTACCTACTTATGTAGGTCTTATTTTTTATGTTCTCCATGTTGAGAGTTATTTTTTAGAAAACTCCAATGTAAAATCAGTACATAACCCCTCACACAGCTAGGGAACAGTTTCGCCATGGTATTGCAAGGGCTACTCAATATTTTTTAATTTAATACTAGGAAAATGACATAGAGAAAATAAAAATCGGACCACCCAAAACAAAATAGCGGCCCTAAACGTGTTGAAATAAATCGACATAAAGTTGCTAATATCTCGAAAAAGAAGAGTTTTTAGAAAAAATTTCCAGAGACGAAAAATGTTTATTTCAAAGTGCTTGACCTAAACAATTGCTTCCAAATCGATTTCGTAAATTTTATTTTTTACAACATTTTTTAAGATGGAGGAGTAAAAATAAAATTTACGAAATCGATTTGGAAGCAATTGTTTAGGTCAAGCACTTTGAAATAAACATTTTTTGTCTCTTGAATTTTTTTCTAAAAACTCTTTCTTTTCGAGATATTAGCAACTTTATGTTGATTTATTTCAACACGTTTAGGGCCGCTATTTTGTTTTGGGTGGTCCGATTTTTATTTTCTTTATGTCATTTTAATAGTCTTAAATATACCTTTAAAATTAGGTATCACATGACCGTACTTCCCATTTAAAAATATTGAGTAGCCCCAAAAATTCAGATTTTGAGTTGGGGGGCAACGTTGCCCTATGAATGGGGAAGTGTGCTTTTATGACCTATAAACAACCCCCGGGTTTGGATTTTCTATCAATGCTCGGTGGAGAGTTAAGAGGGTGTCTCCATACTTTTAACTAACCCTGTATATTGGAGAACAGACACCCTCAAGAACAGACACTAAAAAGAAGCAGGTTTTACTTACTAAAATAATGAATTGCAATGACTTTGTGTTTGGCTTTCGTCACGTGGCTTCGTTTATTCGTCTTTCTTATATTACATTATTTGGTCTTCAACACATTGACCTTCCCCCCCCCCAAGTGTTTACCCTTATTCAAAACACTAGTGGGAGTAAATAAACCGTCAATTTAAAAACGTAAAAAATCAAGGTGAAATTTGTTTGAAAACCAAATCCACCTAACAGTATTTTTTTCATCTTATACTGTTCACTTTTTTGTAGTTTGTAATTATTTGGTAAACATTAACACTTTGTATTCTATCTTCTAAATAATGCTACAAATTGAATTAAAAAGGAACACATTTTTGTAATGAATATTGGCGACTTACTTACAGACGAAAACTAGTAGACGAATAATTTTTCCTATTGCAATACTGGCGGGGTTTTAAATGCACCCGAGCAGTCTTTGATGCGGCTGCACTGATGAACTGAAAACAACAAGTCAAGTAGCCGAGTCATAAAACTCTAGGAAGGTACTGAGCAGTACTCCATTGCTGCCACAACTTTTATTTTTATAACAAAATTTACCCACATTGGAGTAAATACGCCCCGGGCGCTCACTCAGTGTTAAAAATAATACACTCGAAACCAAACAAGGCAGTTTTAATTGTTAGGATATTTATTTGACTTAGATAAGGAAAATCAAAATTGCAAAGTTAAAATTTTCGAAAATATGTATCCAACGGTACTAGTTGTTTTAAAACATGATTTATGAGCTTTACTCAGCAAAGTCCGACAGTAGGCCTACTGCAGGATACAAAGTAAACAAAAGAATTACTAGACATTACAGAATTTGCAGAACGCATGGCTGATGCCAGTGTTGCTAAAAGCTTATCATAGTGAATACAAGCGTAACACATATTTAATGTTAGCCCTTGAATCCAATAAAAGAACCCACATCTGCTAAACAATAAAAATTTTAAAAATTGTTTATGCAAAACCTGTAACACACTAAATTCTGTGCATTATCTTACCAAGAGATAATTGTAAAAAAAAGAAACAACTTTATTCAAATTTAAGATTTATTTCTTAAATTTTATTATAAGTTAACTTATTACGGTTCTGGTTCTGCCTCTGGCGTTGGGGCTGGCGCTGACGCTGGTGCTGGTTCTGGCTCATCATCAGATGTAGATGACAACTCAAGAGCTTCAGTCTCGTTCAGTTCATCATCCCGAACATTAAATTCCACAACTCTACTTCTTAATGTCATTGAACGCCGGGTATATCTAACTTGAGCATTGTCCCTAAAGCTTGTTCGGGTGTTTGCTGAATGGTCAACAGAAGGGTGAATAGGGCACCCCCTCCTGCAATTGCATTCATAGCCTCTGGCCTGTTCCATCGACAGTAAGCCCATTGTGAGTGCGAGTAAGGACCGCATCCTCCTAAAAACCCGTCGCGTCCGTCGGCGTGATATTTCCTCGGAGAACCGTCTCCCATCACGATTTCGTCTACCGTCTCCTGGGTTTCTTTCTGACATTTCCTATTTAGAAACAGTACAAAATTAATATACAGTATAACCAATACAGTGGTTACAATAGTTATGAAATATACGTTATATAATTGTGCATCGTTGTTTTATAGAATAAACATTGATATACAAATTCTAACAAATAAAACGTTTATTTAATCGAACACGTTTTGAAGACATCGTCGTCATCATCAGTGATACATGAGCTACAATAATTGAACTATAACCACTAAATATCTTTATTTTTTAGTAACAAACAAAGTGGGCATACATTTGTTTCGGAACTTAGAAGATAAACGAGATGCCGACAATAATTTCTTAGTAGTCTACATAGGATCAGAATAGAACATTTTTTTTAACTAATAAAAATCAAATCCATTTCCCAGATTTCGGGATACAGGTTATAGGAGAAATTTATTTTGGATACTAAGCAATTAAAAATTATTCGCGGCTGTTTTTAAATTATAAGAAAAGTAAATTTTTTTGGCACTTATAAAACATTATTCCAAAAATGACACTTCCTATAATTAGGTTACATAAAAATCACACGCAGCCTATCCATTAGTCTATACGGAATGGTACACACGCTTCTTGCACAGAAACTAGCAGCACGTTTTCTTCTTCTAAACGGTTCGTTGTACAAATAAAAAGTACGTGAAACTTTTCTTTATAGAAAATTTTACCAATTGTACATGTAATATCAAGCAAGTTCTTCATCGTTATTGGAACGATGAGAGGACATAATAGAAATAAGTAAACTGAGGGAAATTTGTAGTAGGCCATTGTCTAACAGTAGCCATCCTCTATTCGGTCGGGATGTGCATTGGCCACTCCGTATTTTCCCATGGATTTCTGATGTGTCAGGGAGAACCACCTCTCCCTGTCTAAACTAAAGGAAAGTTTAGTTATTAATTTACTAATTGCTAATCTACTTCATAACATATGACATAGTATAGGCCCACACTAATACTGTAAACTAATAAAATAGTAAACCTCAAACACTTTTCATCTCAATTTTTAGTACGTAGGTTATAGAATTTAGATGAGGGGCACGTCGCAAGGAAAGTATAACGAAACCTGAACGACAACACTAGTAAATGTCAAAAGCAATAAAAACTCCCAACACTACAGTTTTGTAGAAAATAATAAAGGTTATGCATGCTTATGTGGCAGAGTAGAGGCAATAGCAGCCCCTACCTGAGCAATGGCTTATGACTCATCAGGAATTAATGTAGTTTATGATGTGACGATGTCACTGTGGTGGGAGTAGGTGGGGGCGCTTCGTCATGGACTGCCCAGCGTGCTGTTGACTTTTAAATCGGCCCTGACTAGCATCAGTATTTTAAATACTGACAACCAGTATTATTGAATTAATAATGATGGGCACGTGCGTGTTTAAAATGAACAAACTAAAATTGTTACGAAATGTAATTAGAAGAATTAAATAAATGAATTGAAACTAACTTAAATGCAAACTAATTTTATAATTATCGTATAAAATATACCTAAATTTGTCGTAAGTAAATTATTTAGCCTAGGCCTACTTCTTAAACAAATAATTCTGTTATTTATAGCTCGAAAATATGATATTGACAATAAAATTGTTCATGTAAATCTCAATCTATTTTGGTACCGTATAGGCCTAAATTATTTCAAATTGTTAAATCATTTATGAATGGCTAGTTCTATTTCTTACACTTTGGCTATAAGTTTGAGTTGCCGTAGTTATAGCTCCAAAAGATGAGACTGATACGTATGTTTATGTAAAGATTAAATGTTTTCTTAGGGCTACATTATTTTAAATTGTTAAATATTTTATGAAAGCGTAGGCCTACTTATTACACTTAGCTTCAACACGGTAGCATAAGTAATATGACGCATACTAAACAGTTTATAATAAGGTTGTTCAATAAAAACACACACTGTTTATTAAACCACGACCAGTTTCGATCTTCCCAGTAGTTCACTTCTTAAAATGGTTTGGGAAGATCGAAACCGGTGTTAAAGCCTCAAATTTCAAAATTCTTAAACAATTTAATAAAAAGGTTTAAGTTTAATTATCAAATTTAAAAAAAACGTTGTTATAATTTGTAAGGTGGAAACTTATTTTATTTGTCCATTTTCCTTAACTAGATGAAAGTGAACTGAACTAGCAACATAGTCAAAACCGATTACCCTTTTTGCCGTAGTAAAAAAACATAATTTTTTTTAAACTAATATTGTATAATCTAATGTGTTAACAATTAAAGTAAGATTAATTCCTGTAGAGGCATTGTATCATTCCGTACATTTTCCTAGCCAAAGTCAATTCTTGCAATTGAAGAAAGCCCTCAATTTTAAAAACCATTGTTCGTTTTGATATTTTTATTATACTTCCATTTATCAGCCAAAATACAAATATAAATATAGCAATGAAATACATTTCAGAAAAAATAAGTACAAGTGTTTTTTTAATTTGAATTTTTAAATGAAAAACAATAAATTCAGCAGCAGTTCTAGCTCTGACTAACTTTTTATCTAACCACCTCATTTAAAAAATTTCCATTTCTTTTATTATATAGCACATTGTCACTTCAAAGTATAGGTTAAAAATATTATAGGAGGAAAAAATTAACTTAGTAGTTAATTCGGCCATTTTCCAGGTACTCTGTGACTCTGTGAACTCACAAGGTCAACGTCTAGCCAAATAAAACATGAATAGTGAGAAGTTTTCAACATGTGATGTACAGCAGTTTCCCCCCAAATAGATTGACCAATTGAATTCTAAGATTGAACATCAAAGAAGCAAGACGGTCCTTACAATATAAATATTTTAAAAACAATTTACTTTTTCCGCTTCAAATTTTTTATACTGGATAGGCCTACACTTTTAGATATTAACTAAACAACAAGCAGAAAAGAATAAATAAATGTTTGAATAAAATGGTTTACAAATAATTCTGTGATCAAATATATCTGTACAATTCGGTTTTATTTTAATAGTAACTTTCTTCTTACCGAGGCAACATCAATCTTAAGGGGCTTCTTGGCAAGGAAACAAGGCATACACTTGCCAAGTATTTAGGGTTTTGTAAATGGGGGAAACTAGCCTAAAATGACATATCAGTATAAAATGACATAGTAGGTGTTTCGACTTACTGCCGTGTTCAGCGCCACTTTTGATGTTTGTATGGTAAAACTAGACAAGCAAGAAGATACTCTGTTAATGACGGCAACGAGGCATTGTATTTATGCTTGAGACATAGCATAAAGTAGAAAGTGAGAAGAAAGTAAGCACGCTATTGACTGTAGTAGGTGTAAAGACATATGCTTTAATAAGGAATTTATGTACGCCTGACAAACCGGCTACAAAGAAATTTTAGGACATTGTTAAAATCATACAAGATCATTTGTATCCAAGACCTTCATTTATCGCCGAGCGATATAAATTTAGCAAGAGAAATCAATTGGAAAATGAGACTGTTTCAGAGTATATTGCAAGTCTTAAGCGATTGTCAATCCATTGCGAGTTTGGAACAACTCTCAATGACTACTTACGTGATAGACTGGTCAGAGGCATAGGTAGTGAGTCGACCAAACAGAGACTGTTGGCAGAAGCTTCTCTAACCTACGAGGAGGCGGTTAGAATAATCCTATCTGTGGAAATGGCGGAGAAGAATGCATTGGTTCTGGTGGCCTGTGACAACGCCGGGGCTAGCGGCCAGGTGCAGTGGATGGTAGCTTTTCAACGTCAGAATGCCGGGGGCAGTCCACAGCAGAGGAAACCACGAAGAAATAACAGTGGCAACAACAACCAACGAGCGAGTGACAGCAGTTACAACAAGAAACAAGTTAAGTGTTTTTGTTGTGGTAAAGTAGGGCATGTTTCTAAAGAGTGCCATTTACGAGGTTGTGTGTGCAATTGTTGTGGTAAGAAAAATCATATTGCTTCGGTATGTAAATTCCGTCAATCGAAGGTAAATCCAAAACATTTCATAATAGTTATAAGAAGGGAAACAAACATAACTATGTATATAATTCTCAACCTATAGATGCATCAGAATGTACTGATGAAAGCTTAGATGGTATTGCTAGTTCATATGAAATCAACAAAATTGTTTCTAGGGATAGGCCTAGTGCTAAGTCTAATTTAACTAGCCTAAACTCCTTAAGAGTTGACCCTTTTAAACTAGAAGTGAATATTGAAGGGAAAAATGTAGCTATGGAAGTAGACACTGGGGCTAGTGTAAGTGTATGTAACCAGGACTTTTATAACACAAATTTAAATACACTTAAATTGTTACCAACTAATTTGTCCCTTAGCTCTTATACTAATGTCCCTATTGTGCCTATGGGTAGGTTATGTGTCTTAGTAGCCTACAAAAATGTTCAAACTGAACTAGATCTGTACGTCATTAGAAAGGGTGCTCACCCTCTCATGGGGCGTGATTGGCTTCAAGCATTAGGTGTAGAAGTTTCATTTAAACCTAACTTGTTAGGATTAACTAAGTCAAACGCGGAAAATGACAAAACGTTTGTTGACCTCAATATAAAAAAAATTATTCAAGACTTTCCAGAGGTTTTTACCAACAAACTGGGCGAATACAAGGGTGATCCAATCAAACTTAAACTCAAAGAAAATGCAATACCAAAATATTGTAAACCGAGGCCTTTGCCTTTTACTTTAAAGGCCAAGGTAGAGGCTGAACTTCAACGCCGATGTTTTGTGCCCATTAACTAGTAGCGAGTATGCAACTCCTATTGTAGCTGTTTTAAAAAAATGTGGATCTATTCGCATTTGTGGTGATTATAGAGGCTTAAACAAGAATCTATAAATAGAACGTTATCCATTACCTAGAATTGAGGAGTTATTCACAGAATTGCAAAAGGGTAATAGATTTAGCAAAATAGATTTAAGTCAAGCCTACATGCAACTTATGTTAGACCAAGAGTCACAAAAATGACGTACTATATCTACTCATAAGGGGTTGTTCTCCTATAAGCGGTCACCATATGGTATAAATAGTGGGCCTAGTATTTTTCAACAAAAAATTGACCAGACCTTACAAGGGTTACCAGGTGTAGCATATCTTTCTTAGATGATATCTTGATTTCAGCACCTGACAATGAAACTCATGTTAAGAGACTAAGAGAAGTGTGTAAGCGACTTTCCTCAAAAGGTTTTACAGTAAAGGAAGAAAAGTGTGACTTTTTGCAAAACAACTAGAATATCTTGGGTTCATTATAGATAAAGATGGTTTACACGCTTGCAAGTCTAAAGTTAAAGCAATTGTTGAAGCGCCTGTTCCTAAAAATGTAACTCAATTAAAAGCCTTTGCAGGGCTAGTGCAATATTATGGTAAATTTGTTCAAAATTTAAGCTGTATTATGAGTCCAATGTACAATCTTTTGAGGAAAGACGTACCTTTTGTTTTTGATGAAAATTGTATGAAAGCCTTTAACCTTTTCGCTGCGTAAATCGACTACAGTCAATTTGAGATTTTTACCGTTCACTGCGTAAATCGACTTCAGTCCACAACGTTATAAAAACTTTTCCTTTGGCTGCGTAAGTCGATTATAGTCCCAACTGAACAGAAATGATGTTATTTAGCCTCAAGTAGGTGCTGCTCCCTGTTTCTAAGCCAGTGAAACTTTGTAGTATCACGTGTTTTTGTTGACATTTAACGTTCCAACCGGGTGTTTAGTGAAGGTTATATTGTGGTTGTAATGATTTCCATTGCTTTTATATGTGTGTGTTTATGATAATATTTAATTATATTTCTAGTATATATTGCACGTGGATATTTGTTTTACATAATTAAAGTTCTGAAGTGATTTAGTGTTGGCTTAATAGGCCTATTTTCTTATAATGTAAGTACTGTATTGATGATTAATTCTAACCTACTTTATAATGAATGAATATTTAAAATAAAACAAATACTCTTTTTAAACATTTTAAAGTATTCACAATAACAAAATTATTATTACAATATTCCATTATAGAAACAAAATTTATTGACATTATTTCAACTTCAAGAAAGTGTAATTTCTGTGTGTTAGCTAGGCTAGAACTATATGTTACTGTATATATTTGCTACTTATTACACAACTAATTATTAATTTATGCTTATAAATGTTATCTTATACATGTTTTAATATTAAACTGTTGTAGATTTAATATTTTCATTGTTTTTTATAGTAAATATAATTTAATGTGGATACTTAAAAATATTTAACAATTTATTAAATTTCCATGTTTTTAGGGCTTAAATCATGTTTTTCACACATAAAAAATTTTTTTTCAATGAAAATAGTAGTAAATATTAATGCAAGAAATAGTAATAAAGAGATATTTAAGTAAAATAAACCTTAATTAAAAAATTTTAAATTTCACTCATAATTGCAAAATATAGGGAGCTGCTTGGATTTTAATACGCAGCGAAAAGGTTAATAGAGTCAAAGAGTTGCTCACAACATCACCAATATTAGTTCATTATGACTCCAATGCACCAGCCTTACTAACGGTGGATGCAAGCTCCACAGTCAAGTGATGTTAGGTTGTGTATTAAGAATCATAGATTCGGAAGGCACCGAGCATCCTGTTTCCTTTAATTCTTGTACAATCTCAACCGCTGAGCGCAACTATTCTCAGATTGACAAGGAGGCAACAGCCATAGTTTTTGGTGTCAAAAAGTATCATCAATACTTGTACGGTAGACATTTTACTATCAAATGTGATCACAAGCCTTTGCTAAGTATTTTTGAACCGAAAAAGGGTATTCCAGTGTTTGTAGCAGGCAGACTACAGCGCTATGCTTTGTTTTTATCGGGATACACTTTTGTTACGGGACATTAAATATGTTAAGTCAGAGGAGAATAGTGCCGACGCACTGCCATGACTACCTTTAAATGTAAAGCAAAATGATTCAACAAATGACGAGTTAGCTTGGGTACGGACATATTTGCATTGTATTAAAGAGAGTTCAGTTCCTATTGATTGCGAGCAAGTAAAATTAGAGACACAAAAAGACAAACTGTTAAAAAGGGTGTACAATTTTGTTATGTATGGTTGGCCTAATTTCCTGTCGGAGGAAGATAGGGAACTTCAGGCGTTCTATCAAAGACGAGACGAACTAACTGTTGAAATGGGTATAATTATGTGGGGTTACCGGGTTGTAGTACCTAAATCCTTTCAGGAATTTATTTTAAAAGAGCTCAATGTCTCTCACATGGGCATTGTTAAAATGAAAGGTGTTGCCCGTAGTTATGTTTATTGGCCAAATATTGATTCAGACATTGAGTGTATTGCCAACAGTTGCTCTTCTTGCCTTATGGAACGACCCACTCCAGCAAAAGCAGAGTTACATGTTTGGCATTATCCTAGGGAACCATGGGAGCGTCTACATTTAGATTTTCTTGGTCCGTTCAAAGGCAAAATGTATCTGATAGTAGTTGATGCTCATTCTAAGTGGCTTGAGGTTTTTGAAATAGCCTCGACTGCGGCCCGTCTGGCAATTAATAAATTAAGATCATTATTTGCAAGATTTGGTTTGCCCCAGATGGTTGTCAGTCATAATGGCCCACCATTTAATTCTGCTGAATTTCAAAGATTCTTGAGAGAAAATGGTATAAAATACAAAACGTCTGCACCGTATCATCCACAGTCGAACGGGCAGGCTGAGAACTCAGTGAAATATGTTAAACATAAATTGCGAGGTGCATTTAAAGACAATGTAAATGTATCAGTAGTGTTAAGTCGAATTCTATTAGATTATCACAACTCAATTCATGTACCGGTAACCACTAATGGCACTAATGAGACGCCAGCTAAATTAATGTTTGGCAGAAATTTAAGAACCAGGTTTGATTTTTTGAGACCCAATCTCAGAAATAGTGTTGCACAAAAACAAGAAAAACATAAATCTTATTTTAGAGGTAATAAAACTAGGTATTTGTGCTTAAACCAATCTGTATTATTAAGGGACTATCATTCAAACAATAAATGGGTTGAAGGCATTGTAATAAAACAACTTAGTGAAGTCATGTACATAGTGAAAATAAGTACAGGTGTATTGCGGAAAAGGCATATAGACCAAATAGTTGCTATAGATACAGGTGAAATAGGCTTAGATGTAAATAATCAGTCAAGTGATGTCAACAAGCAGCTGGTAGTAGACAATCCTTATCAATCAGCTGAGGATCCTTCTGCTCATGCAACCTCACCTCGAACACCTAAAAATCACAGAACTACTGACATCACTCCTCGCCCCTTCCGGCAATCACTCACAGCTGTTCACCCCCAAAACACCTCTCCAATTAGACCTACCAATCAAAAAGCCAATGATGTAAGCACAGCTCCTTCACCTTTTTTTCTTAGACGGTCACATAGAGCTTGTAAGAAAATTGACAGACTTGATTCTTAATTATTTATCCTTATTATTTTATTTTCACTGTTGTTTACTACTTTATTGTGATTAGTGTTTATAATGTAATTTAAGTGTGTATCCTACTTATTCAATGTAATTTTCAATTTGTTCCAAATTTGGTAGGAAGGTGTCATATATGACAACATTATATATGAATCTTGTATTTGATATATATATTATTTATTTTGATATGCATTGTTTATGGCACCAAGTCACAATATTATAATATAATAGATTACCTTAAAAGGTCCGTCTTGTGACTTCAATTTTGGTCTCTCACTAGTTTCGAAGTCGCAACTTCATCATCAGAACTTCTCCTAAGTTT